>APFE031670674.1:75362-146977 GCA_000404065.3 Pinus taeda
AAATCAAGACTTCCTATTTGAGCTTAAGAGGAGAGATCACATACCTTTTTGGCCCCATTAGGGAGTGAGTGAAGCTTGTCAAAGTAGAGGAGACTTCTTGTTGGACCCTAGAAGGAGATTGTATAGCGTCAAGGCAAAGGTTGTAAGACTCTTTTCTTTTGAATTAATACAATCAAGCTCGATTTTCTCAACAAGTATCTTATGCTATTTGTTTCATGGATTCCTTGACTTTCATGTTAAATATGTTTTATAATATTGGATATTTAGGTGCTATTTAATTGTTTGCCTTGTTTGTGCTTGCAGGTTTGCGATAAAGGAACTTACTTGGATCAAAGAAGCGAAGGCATCTCCGACCTTGCGTTGGACATAAGGTAGGCCCTTAAACACACGTGTTTCCCATTACTTATAAAGCGCATTTAGAGAAAGATAACGTTTGGTTGGTTTGTTTGTCATTAGGTCTTCATTAGATTCTAGGAAGGTCTGTCTTGTCCGCAAGATCGACTGATTCCGCGTGACATGAGGTTATCACAAATGTTTTATTATTGATGCACCTAAACTATTGTGGTGCATCAATGTGCTTTAATGTCAAAAGCACCAGTGCTTTGTTATTACAAGCACACAAGAGTAACAACTTACCAAAAATACATTGTTGCTCCCCTTTGGTCAACTCACATTAGTGCTCTACATTAGTCTAGGTGCATTAGTGCTTCTATAACGATGCACACCAATTTCAACAACCCCAAAATAAAGTGATTCTCCATTTGTGTCCCAATACACCAATATTCCACATTGGTTTAAGAGCAATGATACTCCATGACCCATGTACACTAGAGTTCCAATATCCCAAAAAGATACCAATGCTCCATTTTTTGTATTTGTGCACAAGTGCTCCTCTTTAGGATGGGTACACTAGTGCTCCTATAATGTATAGGCACATCATTTCTCCTCTTTAGGCATGGGCATGTTGGTGCTCATAATACACCAAAATGTTAATTTCTATATATTTTAACTTATTGAAAGAAGTCGGAAAAACCTAAATATTAATTTTAAAAAGCGGAAAAGGCGAGATTTTGTCCATTTCTTTATTTCACATGAGAGAAGATGAAGAGTGGGTGGTTTTAAAATAGAATAGAATACAAAGATCCATGATTGTAAAGAAAAACAAAAAGTATTTCAACCAAGTGACCTTTTTCCATCTTCCTTATTTCATTTCTTCCCATTATTGATTTTATTTTTTGTATTTTCCATTTCTCACTTTGTTCCTAATTTCTTATCTAGTTTTGTTGGTATTTTTTTGGCTAGTTGGAGAGTTTTCCTCTAATTTGTAGGTTAATGGTAGATTTATTTGATGGATTTACAACAATTGACATGGCTATAAAATTAGGAACAAGGTTGACAAATAAAAGCATGCATTTTGGTGTTGCATTGATGTATATCCATAGGGGTTTCCACTGCCCTACATTTGTGGGTTTATGAATAATATTCATGCAACATAATTTTCTACTGTATTGATCTTGAAGCATTGGTTATCCTCTTTGGTATGGGTGCACCAGTGCTCTTATAAGGTATGGGCACACTAATGCTCCTATAAGGTGTAGGTGCATCGATGCTTCACTTTAGGTATAGGTGCACAATTTCCCCTAATACAAAGAAGCACCAAAAAATGATTTGTATTTCTTTAACTTATTAAAAAATATGTGAAAACTTTGAAGACAACCATAGGGGTTTCCACCTCCCTTCATTTGTAGGTTCATGATGATTCTTTATGTAGCATAAATTTTTACCCTAGTGATCTTGAAGCATTGGTGTTCCTCTTTGGTAAGGGTGCAAAAATGCTCCTAAAACATATGGGAATAATAATGCTCCTTCAAGGTGTAGGTGCATCAGTGCTCCACTTTAGGTATTGGTGCACATTTTCCCCTAATACATCAAAGCACCAAAGAATCACTTGTATTTATTTTAACTCACTAAAAGAAGCATGAAAAAAACTAAAGATAACCCTTAAAAAGAGTACAAATCAAGTGGTCCATATTGGATCATTATATTATTTTTAATCTAGGTCGATGCTTTGGAAAAATTCGAGTAATCAACTTGTAGGGTCATTTTTGCCAGCGAGTCATGATTTAGAGAATTGGAATCTGAAACCTTATGGATCCATTATGAAAAAGACTTTGAAAGGTCCAAAACTATAATCTAGTTGAGAATTGAGGGAGTCATCTAACCCTAGTTAGATATTGGGCTATGTTATATATTGAGCCACTAAGAGGAGTAGGGGATCATATAACACACTTAGCCCTTTATTGTCATATTAGGGCTATGGGGCATAACTAGATCTGAACTTCAAGGTGCATTATGAATATGGGTTTATCAAAATTCCTCTTTCCTCCAAATCCTCACACCACAACTCTAATACCACCATTGTCCTATGATGGTCAAGAGATTTCCAATGATATAAATTTCATCTCATTCTAAGATCTGGGCACAAAGTTATGCCCATCTTAAAAAATTCCCCTTAAGGGATACATCATTATTCATACATTCCCACATGGCTAACAGATGGCTTCCTTATCCATGAGTCACCCCTACACTTTTCCATGTCCTCAACCCACATATCATATCAAATACCACCATATCAATGATTTCCATAACATCCACACAGTCCATTCCTCTAGAGTTCTTATATCCCAATATACTTGTGTTGTCGTTGCTACAATACCATCCAAATTTTGGCCCGTATTCAAACCTTGGAGCTTCCCTCTGATCATGCGAAATGTCGTTTCTAGTTGTTAGAGTCATCCCATGCTTGCTTCCTAAGTTTCTAAGTCCCTTGTTGAAGGAAGTCAAAATGTCATCTTTTGTTAAGGGAAGTGTCACTCTTTGTAAAAGACAATTATTACACATATTTAAGAGAAAAATCAAGTGCTTTATCTTGAATTAATTGGTTCTATCTATCATAGGTACATGAATTGGACTCATTCTCAATCTATTGCACACTTTCTTGTTGCAATCGACACTTGTGTCGAAATTTGTATCTTAAGTGTTGCACTTGGAGGTGAGTGTCATTTTGTTGTCGTTTCAATGGATGAATGTTGATTTTGGGTGTTGAGTGTTTCACTGCCATGTGGTTTGTAGTTTATGAGTGTGTGATCATGTTCAATTCTTGCTACACGCTATGGTCTCATCTTTCTTCCTATTGATCCCACACTTAATCCATTTTGGATTTTTCTTGTCTTCGCAAATTGCCCGACCAAGCACCAACCTTCATGCCTCCTTGAATTGTGCATTGCACAATCACAAGACTCATTGGAGCACCCTCTCTCTTTTGGAACTATACAGTGTGCAGTCACTTAGAATTGGCTCCATCATTTGCACATTACGCAATCTCTGTACTCAGTCACTATCAACTTCACTTCCCCACTGTGTAGCTCTTGCCTATCCTTTCCTTCACTACGCACTGCGCAATTTCATTATGTATTCAGGACATGTGTAAGTCTCTACAGTGCTCAAATTCATAGTACATTTACCCTCTCCTTAGATAACTATGCACTTCGTAGTCACAATGAGAAAGATTCTCATCTCTACCTCCCTAATTTCCTCAAGTATGCATTCATGCCTCCCTGTCTCTCATCTCTTGTCCATTTCGCAGTCATAGAGCCTAGACCCTCACTCCCTGCCTCTTTCTCCTATGCAATGCACAATCCTTAGTCTTCCTCCTCAATCTTAAGCATTGTCCGAGCTCAGTCAGTATGTTGCATGAGAAACATGATAGACTAGGATATTTTGGGACCAATGGCATATTTTAATTAGTGACTTCCATTTGCAAATGTTATTATCTTGACTTGACAAGATGATGCTAAAGGAACATGTCAAGAAGAAGCTACAAGAAGACATTATTGAAGTTGAATATACAAGGAGATCATCAAGAAAAGAGAGAAAGGAATATTGGATCATGATATAAGACTAAAGATCAGGATCACGTGGAAGACTCTACATCATAACCAGTCTCCAAGATGGTGAAGTTGAAGAACAAGAAAGACCTATCATGAAGATGTGAAGATAGCAACAAGGAGAAAATCTTGGCAATGATACACTGCAATGAAGTTCCATGTCATCATTGCTAAGTCATGGCTTCTAAAAGTTTCACCATAAAAGTCATATGTGTTATTGTATTTTTCCACATGTAATATTGTATTTTGGAAAAAATAAGAAATGTAAAATGTGTGGAAGCCCAAGGGTCACACATAGAATGTGAAGAGTCATCTAGAAGCTCAAATGTCCTTTAGGAATTTTAAAAGTCACATGAGATCTCAAGAGTCACGAGGGAGGTGGAGAGTCACCTCATTTGTTATATATACACCCTCATAGCTCAAGCAAAGGAATTTTCACCTTGGCTTCTCAAGCTAGGCATAAGAGAGAATATTAGTCTTTTAAGAAGCAAGTAGTTGCTTAATGTTACACTATTGAAACTATTGTTGTATCATTGTAATGGTGTATCTTGGGACTTTCACTTTATAATTCAAATCTCTTGGAGTCAGCACACTTTCATGCATATATCGTGAACGATTGTAAGACTATTCTTTCATTGTTTGTGGTGTATGTTTATGTTTCTGCTAATCCAGATTTATAAAGGAACGAAATGAAATATAGATATAAACAGAAACACAGAGATATAGTGAAAAAAAAACTTCAATTCATTAATAACAAAGTATTACGAACAATTTACATGCATAATGAAAAGAAACTAGCTCAGGGGATGATAGCTTATCTATAAGAAGCGATGTGGTGCCTACATGCCTTTTGAATTGTGTTACAATGAGGATCGAATGCCTATTTATTATTGAGAAACAAAGGAAAACCATAAACATCCAAAAACCTAACCCTAGGAGATGAAACACCAAAAGTATGTGGGCCTCATTGGGGTAAATTGGTACATCAACTTTTTGGGGTCGTAACTTTGGCATACGATCTTTGTTTGATGTGTATAATACCTCGTTAGAAATATATATTCAATCACTACAAACATCAGTTGAAAACCCTTACAATAGGCTTCACATTTTCCTGTTTTCCAAAAAAACGTTATATAGGGCCTCAAAACGGCTCAGGAAGTTCAAGACATGAAAATTTACCAAAAATAGTAAATTGTGCTACAATTAAGGAAACTAAAAGAAACGATGGTGGGGGTCCAAGTGGAATAGGTGGGTGGCCACTAGTATCCACCTAGACCAATCCTCCCCCCTTAGGAAGCAATGTTCCCCATTGCGTTGAATGCCTCCATGAGATGGGGAAACTTTTGTTGAACTTAGTCCCAAGTGAGCCACTTACCTTGGTGCAGGAGTTGGCTAGCTTTGACAATCCGATATAGGTGGATCTTATAATAGCGAGTGTTCTTGATATGCATGTCCATGATCTGATCATTTATGGCCTGTTCCCTGCAGGTTGAGTTTAACTCTGTTGGTGTGATTTGTTCTGCAATGTTTGATGTGTCTAGTAATGGTGGAAAATATGGTCGAAGGTGGTCCAAATTGAATGTTGGGTGTAGGCCAAGGAATGGGGTAATGTTGAGCTCAAATGCATTGTCTCCCACAACCTTGGTAATGGTGTAAGGCCCATATCGGAGTGGTCTGAGCTTCTAATGGGCTCCAATAAGGTGTTATTTTTATAAATGCAACCAAACTTTATCGCCCACCTGAAACTTGTTTGGTACCCAATGTTGATCATGCCGTTGCTTGTACTTTCCATTGGACTTATCCAAGATGTTGTGCACCTACTGTAGGATTTTTTGGTTGCGTTCAATAAACTGGGTTTCTTTTTTAGCCTAAATTGTACATGTGTAGATTATGTCTGTGTAGTCTTATGAGGCATGGCAACATCGATTAATGGTTGAAAATATAGACCCACTTGAAAAGGACTGCGGCCAATCAAGCTATGGAGAGTTATGTTATAATTGTGTTGCACACAAGGAAGGTTCTCATCCTAGGTTCGTGGATGCTTGGAGTTGTGCATGCATAATATGTGCACTATCATCCTATTGATGACCTTTGTCTGGCCATCAATCTGGAGATGGAAGGCAGTTGACTTGTTGAGATTAGTGTCCAATAATGACTAGAGGCTCGACCAGAATGTGCTTAGGAACCTGCTATCTTGATCTGATATAATGGTCTATGGAATTCCAAAATGTATCCATACTCATTAAAAGAAGAGTTTGGCAGTGTCTTCTATTTTGATACTCTTCTTGCAAGCTGACAATATAGTATCCTAGAAAATTTTCCCACGACCACAAATACACAGTCTTTAGTATGCTTGGTAGAAGGGAGGCTCGACAGATAGTTCATGGAGATGGACTATGCTTGGTAGAAGGGAGGCTCGACAGATAGTTCATGAGATGGATTCCCAGGGATGCCTAGGAGTAGGCAGAGGAGTGTAGACCTTTCTTCTTGTAGGAGTTGATATATTTTCCAACGTCCTATCAGATTTTTGGCCAATAAAAATACTTCTATAGTACAACCACAATTTCTCCACACTTAAGTGTTCTGCGACCCGACTATAGTGCACCTCC
This sequence comes from Pinus taeda, assembly GCA_000404065.3. Classification (NCBI taxonomy): domain Eukaryota; kingdom Viridiplantae; phylum Streptophyta; class Pinopsida; order Pinales; family Pinaceae; genus Pinus; species Pinus taeda. The sequence goes on from APFE031670674.1 coordinate 81,919, forward strand.
CAAATCAATTTGGCGCTTTCTTAAAGGAATACAAAGGTGGCCTAGGTAGCATAATAATTCATCCTAGAGGTGGAAATTTGGAGCTTTCTTGCCATCCACTAGCATCTAATAAGTGGTGGCAAAATCTGGATCATTCTTGTATAGTTGTGACCATCCAGAGGTCACATGGCCACAAGAGTTGAGAACAGTAGTTAGTGCTGAAAATGGGGGACGAATGAGGCAATCTGCAACATGATTGGTGCTATCCTTCTTGTACTTAATGTTCAAGTGGAATTGTTATAGATATGTAAACCACTTCTAATGGAGATCATTCAGGAACTTCCCTTGTGTTTGTATAAACTGAAGAGGTCATTGATATTTGTGGATGACTGTCTCCTTCCCCAAAATGTAATGTTTCCATTGTTGGCAAGCCTGCATGATAGAATGCATCTCTTTATCATAGGTGGGGTACTTCCAAATTGTATCATAAATTGTCTCATTGTGATAGGCCATCAGATGCCTTTGTTGGGTGAGAACTGCACCAATAACATAGTCAAAGGCGTCTGTCTCAATTTCAAATTGTTGTTGTAGGTCTAGAAATGTGAGTACAGGTGTAGAGCAAAGGCAGTACGTCAGCTCAAAAAACACCTTTTTTTTGGACTTGGACCATGAAAGATTTGATTTTTCTCCACCCTTAGTAACCTAACTCAAAGGCCAAGTGATATGGGAGAATCCCAACATGAACCTCTGATAAAAATTGGCAAGGCACAAAATGTTCTAAAGCTCAATTAGAGTGGTCGGGGCTGGTCAATCTTGAATGACTTGGATATTAACCAAATCCACATGCACGCCTTGCTCATCTATGATGTAACCCAAATCTCAAACCTCACTCATGCCGAAGGTGCATTTCTCCAGGTTGGTACATATTTTGTGTTATTGCAAGGCTTGAAGGACCTGTCAAATGTGCTGCAACTGCTCTTCCCAAATGTTGTTGAAGATAAGAATGTCATCCAGATATACAACCATGAATGAGTTGGTGAAGGGTCGTAAGATGTCATCCATTAGCCTCATAAAGTTTCCCTGGGCATTTTTCAATCTAAAGGGCATGACCAACCTTTAAAAAAGTCCCTTATTGGATTTGAAGGTGGTCTTCCATACATCTATGGGTTTTATTGGAACTTGGTGATAGATAGACTTCAATTCAAGCTTGTTGAAATACTTGGTCCCCTTGAGATAGTCAATATGGTCATCAATCTGCGGGATTGGATACTTATTCCTGACAGTGATTTTTCAGTGCTCGATAATCAATTCAAAACCTCCAAGCCCCATCCTTATTTTGTACAAGTAAAATCAGGATCCCACAAGAAGAGGAACTTATGCAGATGTGCCCTTTTTGTAGCAGCTCTTGGATTTGTCGCTTTATCTCTTCATTTTCTAAAATGGAGCGTCGGTATATCATCCCATTGGGTAGAGGTGCTCCGGGGGTCAGATCAATCGAATTATTGACCTGACACTGTAAGGGCACCCCTGTGGGTGAGGAGAAGATGCCCTTGTATTCTTCCATGACCTTATCGACCTCGTTATGCTACGTGGAGGAACCTTTGTTGGGGGCCATGGATGTGGCCATGATCTTCCCCTTACTTTGAGAGCGAATAAAAAATAAAACAAATTTATCGATCTCGAAGATGATATTATTGCATTACTTAGTAGAGATAAAAAAGATGGAGGTAGGTGGGTTTACCTATGGTATCCCATATAACTTATTTTCCAAAGTAATAATAACAGTGTCATTCCTAGACTCATACATAGCATAATGCTTCCATAAGTATGGTTGGCCTAATAATACATCACAAACTTCAAGAGGAGCAACATCACACATTACCTCATCTGTGAAGGGCTTGATGCTGCAGGGAAGGCGACACTGATGGTTGATGCAAAGATCTCATCCTTGGTTAAGCCACACAATGGTGTATGGATTTGGGTGTGGCAGGGTCGATAGGATAGACTGCTTCACGACCTCTATTGAAATGAGGTTCTTTTGGCTTCCACTATCGATTATGAATTACATCGAAGAATACTTCACCTGCATCTGTGAGTGGAAGATATGCCCCCCCTCCTTTGGATCTTCAGGCTCAATATTTTGAAACTTGGTGGTGGCAACGGTGGCACTTGGTTATGCCTCAATAATATACTTCCCCTTCTCGTTCCCCTTATCGAGTTCTGGCTTAGAATTAGAATATGCATCGTACTATGAAGCTTTTAGCTCAACCACCAATGAATGCTTGGTGCAACACTCATTTGTCTTGTGAGTGAGGCTCTTATGGAACTCACACCACTTTCCCATGTCATTCTTCATGTTCGTGGTGCCATTATTTTGTTGTGGCTTTGATGGGTTGTCTTGGTTCACTTCGCCTTGGCTCCATCCTTTGTTTTTTGGTTTGGGGGTGTTATTTCCCTACAATGATTTACAGATCCAAATTCGTTCTTCTTTTGTTTAAATTTTTGTTCATTATTGACAGCATATCGGTATGTGCACCAAATGAGGAGATGTCAAGGAACTCCATTTCTTCCTAAATATATTTGTCCAGATAGCCATGGTACTTGAGCACCATATGTCACTCAGAGTCTTTGATACCCAATTTTATGCGTAGAGTATGAAAAACATTTGTGAGCTCATGCACATCTTGGTCCTTTTGTTGTCGTAGTGTGGTCCATTGTATGTATTTGTCCTCATAGCTCCCCATGGGGTCATATTGTTCCTTGAAAGTGTCTTGGAAATAGTTCCAAGATGGGGTGATGTAAACAGAGATGGTTCCTCCACCGTTTTCTCACATTAAGTTTCCCACCATTCCTTGACATGGGGGGTAGCCTTGAGTGGTGCAAAAGTAATCTTCTCCCAATAGGAGAAACTATTGACCGAAAAATAACCTTCCAGCAAATTCAACCATTTATCTACAACATCTACATCTATTTGACCTTCGAATATAGGGATATCGAAGTTCACTTGTACCTTGAAGGGGGTAGCACCTCAGAAGTGATTGTTGCATGAAGATGCATCGTTGGTGGGCATCCACCGAAGGATCTAGGAAAAGTTGTCCATCATCGTGTTCCTTTGTCACTCGAGGGATTATTCAAGATATATTTTGAAAGGATTTCCTGCTCCGTTGTCTTTCTTTTCTTTCGCTATGGGAGGTCGTCGGGGTCACTAAGGTTGGTCTTGCAAAGGTTCAACCAATTCGAGCCCTAACTCCTTATATCCCGACCTCATTGTGGACATGCACAAAAAAAAGAGAAAGGGCGAACTACTCTGATACCACTGATCCAAATTTATGAAGGAAGGAAATGAAATATAGATATAAATAGAAACATAGAGACACGATGAAAACTGAACTTCAAATCATTAATAATAAATTATTGAAAATTGTTTACATGCAGAATGGAAATAAAATATCTCAGACGATGGTAGCTTATCTATGAGAAGAGATGTGGCATCTACATGCCTTCTAAACTGTGTTATAATGAAGCTCGAAGGCCTATTTATTATTTATAAACAATGGAAAACCATAAATGTCCAAAAACCTAACCCTAGGGGATGAAGCACCAAAATTTTGTGGTCTCCGTTGGAGTAAAAATTGGGACATCAACTTCGTGGGGTTGTAATTTTGGCATACAATCTCCATTTCATGCATACAATACCTCGTTAGAGAGATCTCTCCAAAGACTACAACTTTCGACTTAAAACCTTTGTTGTATTCAAGGGGTTTGCCTACCTTTGTTGTATTCAAGGGGTTTGCCTATTTATTTAAAAAAACAAAAAAAAACAAAAAAACAAACAAACAAACAAACAAACAGAACAAAAAAAAAAACAAAACAAAACAAAACAAAACAAAAAACAAAAAAACAAAACAAAACAAAAAACAAAAAACAAAAAAACAAAAAAAAACAACATCATTGTTTAGGGCCTCGAAACAACTCCGGAAAGTTAGGACCTGAAAAACTACCAAAAATAGTAAATTGTGCTACAATTAAGAAAACTGAAAGAAATAATGGTGGGGGTCCAAATGGAATAGGCAGGTGGCCACTAATATCCACCTAGATCATATACATATTGATGAAATGAACTACTTTGTTGAATTTAGTATGCATCCTTGAACTGTGTGTCTCTTTTTTCATGATCATAATTTCTTTGTGAACTATTTTGCAAGATAACTAAGGATTCTTTCATATATGTGTGTGTCTTTATTAGGATTGTACAATTAATTTTCTCTTAAATACTCACTTTCTTTTCCCTTCTGTGAAAGAACCATTATACACTTTTCATTTGAATACATCACAAACCTAACTTGTTTATCTCAAAAGAATATATGTTTCTCTTGTGTCATTTATTACAGCCAAGGAAAATCAATAAGAATATGATAGTTGGGCTTATTTCCGGGATGGGGCTCCTACTCCAAATGGTGTGAAGTATTGTTGGGACTTCATGCCGGGGAGACCCCTTTGGTTGTTGGCGACATCCAACACCGTCAACAATTTTGGCGCTATAAAGAGGGAGGCCTTTTATGGTTGATACTTTACCACACTCACATAAATAACCTTTTGTGCAACGTAGAAATTGTCCAAGTCCAAGTCCAACTCATATTTTAGAGAAAGGAGGGTCATCTCATCAAGGTCTAGATTGTGCTTACGATGTCACTTATAAGAAAATCTGAACACGTCAGCTATTACTAGTCAGTTTGCTAAAGCTCTTGGATTACTTCATGTCACATTTGTGCTTCCTCATAAGCAAACAAAGAAAGAGACAACCCATCGTGGTGTGTTAGTTTCTTAAGTGGAAGAAACAGTTACTGTAACTGTTGACGATTTAGTCGGCTCTCTTAAAGGAACATTTTAGCAAGGGCATCTTCCACCACCTATTGGGGAAAATCTGGAAATAGATGGGGAGGACTTTCACTTTTCGAATGAAGAACATACGAGAAGTTATGAACAATCTAATAACAACGAGAATTTGAATGGTGGAGGAGAAGACTCTTCAGAATTAGAGAGTGAAGAGGAGGAGGAGAATGAAGACATGGTTTATGACCAATTGGATTGGATGGCCCAAGGGACTCTTTCTCTTCATGGCAATCTCCATCACTTATCAAAGTACCCGTAAAAGTTGCTTACAAAATATGATCCAGATAAGAAAGTGAAGGTCAAATATCACACTCATAACTTCTACTTGAATCTACGAATGTTAGAGGTATGTTTTGATGATATTTCTTGTAGATTACTTTTGTAAATTCTAAAAGGTAGAGCATCAATTTGGTATCATAACCTTCCAACAAATTCAATCCAAATTGGAGGGTTTTTAAATAGTTATTTAAAAAAAAATATTAATGAAAAAAATCCTGCCACGTTTCATAAGGAACTTAAAAACATTAATATGGGGTACAAAGAAAAGGTTAAAGATTTTAATCAAATATTTACATGCATTTTAAATAAATTCCCCACTGATGTGCAACTTCACAATTCAATTACTAAAGATTATTATATTGTTGCCTTGTCCACTAACATTTCTATTTTTGGTAAGCACGCCGCAAAAGAAACCTGGGCTCTTAACTTTGCGGAAGCAATTTCCGTTTAAAAGGGCTTAAGTTCTATTGGAGTCATTGTTGATCAGGAAGATTCGAAAAAATCCAAAGACGCTAGTAAAAAGTCCCAAGCCTCTTTCGCTAAAACTAAAGAGAAAGATACTTTTGACATAAACAACTTGACTAAATCCTTGAAGTTGTTAACCAATGAAGAATCCAAACTCAAAAGGAATTCAAGTGAGGATTATACTAACAAAAAGTATTTTAAGTCATTTCTTAAGAAGAACTTCAATCAACCGATCAAGTCTGCACAAGTTTTTAATGTTGTATTCAACATTGCAAACTTGGGCATGGATAACTATTGTACTTTTCAAGCACATTCAAAGAAAACATGCCCTCAATGGAATCACAACATGAATTTTGTGGTTTCCAATGTTATAGAAATCTTGTCAACATAAGAGCATTCAGAGTAGACTCAAGAGACTAATGAACCAACCTCAACAAAGGAAAACACAAGTGTTGTTGATTCAATCTTCACATTTTAACTTATCTTAAATAATGACTGATGAGGTGTTGGTGAGCCCCCAGTGAGTGATTATCCTCCTCAACAACCATATAAGAAATACAATTTGAGGAGCAGAGGACCGATGCCTAACCAAGATGTGAGGAAGAAATTGTTGAAAAATATTTTACCTCATAGTAATCCTGCTCGGGGCACTTAGAACAAATATAGAAGTGCATAGCCTCAAAATAATTCTTCCAAAAACAATAAGAACAAGCTTGTCACTCCTGAGGTATCGAACAAATTCACACCACCTACCACTTCAGCATAGTTTTCCTAAGATGAAGATATATATTATAATATTCTTGAAGACATGAAGAAATATCACATTAATATTTCCATATTGGAGCTAGAAAAGTTGGCAGGAAACATGAGTTGACCATCCAAGCATTTGTATCTCAACCTATGTCAAATAGAGTGCTTTATGCTTCTCAAGTTGTTAGAAATTAATTAACAGAGCAATGAAATACGTAAAATATTACGGAAACACAAATACAAAAACCCATTAAAAAAGAGAGACACAAATATATGTGGTTCACCCAATTTGGGCTACATCCACGGAGAAACAACTAGTCCTTCCTTTTATATTATCTAGCAAAATGAAGAGAGTCACACAACCTACAGAAATTTCGTTTAAATTTTGTCTTCGCTCTCACACAGTCTCCTCTCTCTTTCTCGCTCAAAATAATAATAACACAGTTGCAATACAACTCCCTCATATAAACAGAGGGTTTCCTTCTAGGGAAAAAAACCTAAATTAACATAACTTCTACCATAATATCATCTGCCTAATGAATGGCCCAGATTGACTATGAAATTATAGTATTTTACAAGGCAAATTTTCATCTATTTTTAGCTTCGAGAGCGCTGCCCCCGAACCTCTGCTAGGGGGGGCTCATAAAATCGTCGTGACCTCCCCTAGACCCCCTGGCGGTGATCATACGGGTGTCATTACCACCCCGTTAGGAATAGGGATCCAACGTAGCTGAAATAAAAAAAACCTTTGAACAATCAGTAAGATAATCAAGCTCCACACCCAACAGCAGCCTCGTCTGGTAAGTTTCCTACTATACTTGAATCATTCATTAATGCATCTAAGGTAAATTCTAGATCTACTTGCCCCCGTTTTCTTTTAACTCTTGATATTTTTAATTATAATGTCCATAATTTTCTAGTTGATTCTGGTGCTTCTACAAATGTCATGTCTTTATTTGTTGCAAAGAAAATTAATGAATAGGAAAAGACTGAGACCATAATCATACATTTATATAGATCTTTAGTATAGGAAATTGGTGAGCTTAACAATGCTATAATTAATTTATCATAAGATCATAGATTTCACGAGTGTATTGATATTGTCATTATGGACATTCCAGAAGCTTATGGATTTCTTTTAAATATAGAATGGTTTAGCAAGTTGCAAGGATACTTTGCTATTGACTAGTCACATTTGTGGCTTCCTTCCTTATAAGGGCAATAATAATTAGATTCAAGTCAAAAGCAAACCTTTCATGAAACATATTGTCACAGTGCTTGAACCTCCTAATGAGCCAACTAGCTATGCTCAAGAAATTTTTGGAAATTGTTTTTTAGAAGTTGAACATGGGTGTTACCTTGCGCAACCATCCCTTATACCACCAGATACATAGTTGGAACTCCTTCCTTGCAATCCAACTGGTTTTAATTACTTTTGTAACATAGATGTAAATAGTACTAGCATAGGAACTAACCCTGTTATTGTTAACATTTGGACTTTGTATTTTTATGGTTTGAAAACACAAGAGGATTACGGAGCTAGTTGTATTTTTATTGACCCAGAAAATAAAAAGTATATGATCTCATGTCGATTGGAATTTGAGTGCATCAATAACATTGTTGAATACGAAGCACTCATTCTCGGAGTAAATAAAGCCATAGACCTTAAGGTGGATATGTGAAAAGTAATAGGTGACTTAGAGATTTGTCACTTGGAAAGTACAAAATATTATTCATTGTGTGTCACCTAATTTTGAAAACTACCAGCAAGAGGCATGGCACCTTATTTCTTTCTTTCTAGATTTTACTATCAATTTTGTTCCTAGGATTCACCATGCATCCGCAGACACTGTTACACCCCACCCCACATTTACTTGCTTTTACAAGCTCTCCAAGGTAAACATGAGTTGAGAGTTACTATGACATGACCCAACGTCCAAGTTCCAGCTATGGAAGTGAGGTCTACCATCCTGAAACTTACTGCAACTTCCCAGGGAGACCAGACCATCTAGATGTTAGACAACATCCACTGATGATCTTACCCTGAGTTGGAACTATCTTTTTACCTAACCTCACAACCTAACCAAACGCATGCCAAGATGTGCATGCGACCAAAAGGATTCATCCACATGCACAAACCTTCCTCAATGCAGCTACAACCGAGATTTCTCAATTAAGAGACTACATCCAAAACTCTTGTTCCAAATTTTCGGGGCTAGTTATAAGGCATCTACCCAGAACAACCTAGAAAAATTCAAAATCCAGTCTATGATGATGATAAGTCTGTACAATCTATACTAAGGCTAATATCTTGCCCAAACTTTCCTAAAACATGATAAACATTTCGTCAAACACATGGTAAACATTGTATCTACAGGTCATGAATGCCTATATGTATATTAATTGCTTAGTTTCACCAAAGAATCAACAAAGGATCACTGCCCTCTAAAGCTAGTTGCAACATCACTAATTAGCTTATGCATTCATGTAACTATTCAATAACTTATTGAATCATGAATAAGCTCCATAAGAAGAGCACATCATTTAACCATTCCTATAACAAGCATTCAACCAGAATGAAACCATGACAAACTAGTCATAAAATCAACATAATAACCAATACATGTGCTCATTGAGCTCAATAAGGAATAACACATAATAACATATGCATAAATCCAACCAATTCAAGGACTTCAACATACCACCCGACCATAGATTGGGTTGAACCAAATCTCTCTTTAATCCAATAAACCACATGCCATATTCCAAGCATGAATTTGGGATCACATGGGAGAAACTAAAACATAACCAATCAGGGCTTGCAAAGGTTAAACCACTTCAACCCTCCACCATAATGATTTCACCTAAACCAGTCCATAAATAACGAAAACAAAAACCATCTTGGATGCCTTCGAATTATTCACCATACCCAGAGGAGTTTTCGTATCTCCACCTATCTATCAAGGTTTCTAGGTCTAGAAATTATGGTGTAGATTTATGACTTCTCATGAAGTTTTAATCAAAATCACAAGACACAAACCTACTCTACTACTCCATGGAATTCAATTCACAATTTAGAACATCAATCACAAACATGCAATGAGAAATAACACACAAATTATTTTTCCAGGGGAGAGAAATCTGCTAAAAAACCCCATGCCTAATCGCATTAATCTAATGAATAGAGATGTACTACAATTTCTTTGCTCAACTAATCAAAACTTGCAAGTGAATAACCTATCTCTCTGCTCACTGAGAAGCTCTGACCTAGACTTAGTCAATTTTTTCCCCTATTTGAGCCCCTATTTCTTTGCGCAATTACTTCAGAAATCAAGCCCCTATTGTTTAGGAAATTCCTCAAATTGATTTCACAAATCCCAAGGTTAATCTTCTGACTGCATGAAACACTTGTACACTCAAGACTAGTCTACAATTGATGTTACATTGTTGTGGAATCTCCACCACACCTCGGGAACTTGAAGTCTCTACATGCACTAGCTATTTTGGATTTATTGATCAATTAACTGGATGATCCACCTCTATCTTACAATTGTGGAACTCAAACTTCCCTCTTGACAAGGCCTTTGTCAAAATGTCATCATCTTGTTCCTCTATCAAAATGTATTGTAGCAACATTATCTGCCTCTACACACAATCCCACATATGGAGATATGAGATATCTATATGCTTGGATCGATATTGAAATACGGTATTCTCAGAGAGCTTGATGCAATTCTGATTATCACAATAGATCACAGTTGGATCCATCATCTGACCAAACAAGTATCTTTCTCATTTATATTGCCTCACATGTTGCTTTACTTGCAGCCATGTATTCTACTTCTACCGAGTTGAGTGCCAAAAATATTTTATTCCTGTTGTACCAGGAAACCATTGCGGACCTGGCACTAAAAATTCCACTTGATGTACTCTTTTGGTTGGATGGACTCCTTGCCCAATCTGCATCTGTGAAGCCACACAACTTCAGTCCCTCTGTATGTCTATACCATAGTCCAAACTGGGTAGTGCCTCTAAGGTACTGTAAAACATTCTTCGTTTCCTTCCAAAATAATTTGGTTGGCCTAACCATAGCTTGGCTGAGTTATTTGACTGAATAGCACATATTTGGTCATGTGTTCACAATATACATTAGTGAGCCCACTAACTTCCGATAAATAGTAGCATCCACTTCCTCACCTAAAGTGGCATACTCCTTCCTCCAGTTGGTCGTTAGAGGCTGCTCCATGGGTTTACAATTCTCTATGTGGAATCTATGTAGTATATCATTTGCATACTTTCCTTGAGATGCAAATAGTTCCCATCATCTTGACATACTTCCAACCTGAGGAAGTAGTGCATGAGACCCATGTCCTTCATTTAAAATTCCCTTGCAAGGTCCTCCTTGCAAGATCTGATTAGCTACTCATCACCAGTGAAAATCAAATCATCAACATATAAGACAATAATAAGAAATTTACCTTCTACCAAGATGTGATAGAGGTTTCTGCTTCACTTTTGGTGAAGCTTAAACCGGTGAGATAATTGTTGATCCTGGTGTACCAAGCATAGGGTGCTTGTTTGAGACCGTGCAATGCTCGCTTGAGTCTACACACATGAGCCTCTCGATCAAATGTCTCAAAACCTTCTGGTTTCTCTATGTATACCTCCTCCTCAATAACCCCATTGATAAATTTTGTTTTACATCCATCTGGTGGATCTTCCACCCCATCTGTGCAGCTAGAGCATGAATTGATCTAATGGTTGAAAACCTTCCTATAGGAGCAAAGTTCTCATCATAGTCAATTCCCTCAAACTTAGAGAATACTTTGGCCATAAATCTGGACATATACTTCTCTATGCTTCCATCTACTACATGCTTAACCTTAAATATCCATCTCAAACCCACAACTGATTTATCTATCAGTCTTGGGACCACTTCCCAAACATAGTTCTTTACAACGGATTTTTATTCCTCCACCATTGCATCAACCCATACATGTTTCTCTATTGCTTCCTCGAAATAGGATGGCTCAGTCTCTATAATTTCATTCATTAAATCCATGTAGCCAATGTACCTCTCAGGTGTCCTTCTCTGCCATTCACAAATTTCAAGGAGCTCCCACATTCTCACTTGCATCATGCACAAGTCTATCAACTTCTCTTGTTCTTTTTCTACCTTCTCTAGATGGTTATGGTTTAGTGGAATTTTCCACTCTCTACTCCTCAATTTGTGGCTACTACACAACTTCTTAAATCTCCTCCTATGGAGATAAAATATCCTCTTCTGGTGGGATCTAAATCTACCTCTCAAGAGAGCACCGCATCACTTTATATTCATCAAAATTTACATCCCTTTCCACAACTATAATTTTGAGGGAAGGTAAGTACAAATTTTACTTGTGAGGAGTTTCTATGTAACCCAAGAATACCCCCAACTCTGTTATCGGTTCAAGCTTCTTCCTTGATTATTTGGAGACATGGCAGTAAAACGAGGCTCCAAAAATCCAGAAGTGGGGCACATCTAACTTCATCCCCGAGAAAGCCTCCTCTGGTGTAATCATACCAAGAATCTAATGAGGAATCTGGTTCTCCAAGTAGACTTTTGTGTTGCATGCATCATCCCACAAATGTAGACGTAAGCCTTGGTCATGTGACATAGCTCTCACAACTACCACAATGTTACGGTTCTTTCTCCCAGTCACCACATTTTATTGTATGTTGTGGGGTGTTGTCAGCTCTATTCGAATGCCTTCTTTCGCACAAAAAAAAATGAATTCATTTGAAACACACTCGCCTCCATTATTTCTCCTTAGAGCCTTCACCTTCTTGTTGGTTTCTTTCTCAACCAGTGCCTTAAATTTTATGAACTTGGAGAGTGTCTCATCTTTCTTCTTTGAGAAGTCATCAATAAAAATGACAAAATATTTGTTTCTAGCTATGGAAGTTGTCGAGAAATGTCCATAAACATAATAATAAATCCTTTCTAAGACTGCATGTGCTTTTTTGTCCCGATCATGGAATGTGTATTTTTTGTACTTCCCCAAAGTACATCCTTTGCATACATCTTGTTGCTCAAGTGCTCCTTTAGGGAGTGGATTTTTGTTGCATAATCTTCAAGGTGCCATGATGCAAATGGCCAAGTATTTTGTGCCAAAGTTCACTGACATCACGTCTCTGCACTTTCTCCGCCTCACCGCTTAATGCAGCACAACCTTCCACATCTAGCTTATACAGGTTCTTCACACAAACCTCGATCTGCTTCACCTGTCCAATGGGTATGTGTCTCAAGAATGCTTCCCCTTTGCTGAAGATCACATCATAACTATGATCTTTCAAAACTACAATAGAGATGACATTATTCTTTATACTTGGAACAAACATGACATCCTTGAGTCCGAGAGGGGAGGCTGACTCCCTCTAAAAGGTGACTGTACCAATCTCGGTCATGTTCTAACTTCTGTTGTCCCCCCACCCAATTTGCATCTAGAAATATTTGTCCTTTAGGCCACTGAAAAAGTTTCTACACCATGTCATGTGAAACGAGGCACCAAATTCCAAGTACCACACATTCCCCATCATTGTGTTGTCCATGCATGTGATAAGGGTGAATTCAAGCTCGAAGTAGGAAGCCAAAGATTCACTTGATACTCCTCCTAAGGTCTTCTTTCTTGAATTTTTGTGTGGGCACTTCATGACATAGTGCCTGAATTCATGACAATTGAAGCATTTAATTTTGGACAAATATTTCTTCTTGCCCCCTTGGCTGGATTCTTGTTTGGTTTGAGATTTCTTCCCTTTTCCCTTCTTTCCCTTTCCAAATAATGCAAAGTATTCTTCATCCTCACCCTTGGATGAAGTTCCACACTGGTATTCTGCCTTATTTCCTCCTGTACCAAATCGTACCATAAGCATTCCCAATTTGGTAGTTTCTCCCTCTCGTTCACCGAATCTTGGTAGTTATGCCAGCCCTTGGGAAGGCCTAGAAGGGCTAGGATTACCAAGTCATCATCTGAAATAGTAACACCAACTCCTTCAAGCTCAACACGAACTTGTGTGAACCTGCTCATATATTGTTGAATAGTGTCATTCTTCTACATCTTGATAATATTTCAAAGTGTATCCTTGAGCACCAATTTCCTATGGTCGTTGCTATTCTGGAATATATTTGTTAGTTCCTACCACATTGCATAAGGAGTTTCTTTCCCATGGATATTTATGACAATGTGGTCTTGCACTCCCTCCAAGATTGTTCTCCTTGCCTTGGCTACATTTTTCTTCCATTGGGCTATGTTTTGTGCATCAGATGCATGTGGTTTTGCAACATCTTTCTTGATGTATTCTAGCAATCCATTTTCATCCAACACCGCCTCCATGCGATCCTTCCATGCAATGAAATTAGAGCAGTCTTCTAGGGCATACTCTAGTCTCAGCCTGTTGAAGGTCATATTCCCAACTTTGAAGAGATCCTGCTACACTGAACTACAAATTTGATCGTCCTAAGAAACAAATTCAAAATTCCCGCTCTAATGTGAATCCTACTCTAATACCACATAGAAATTATGGTATATATTTGTAACTTCTCATGAAGTTTTAATAAAAATAACAAGACACAAACCTAATATATTGCTATGTCGAATTCAGTTCATAATTTAGAACATCAATCACAAACATGCAATGATAAATAACACCCATGCACATAGCCTTTTTCCAGGGGAAAGCAATCTGCTAAAAATCCCTATGCCTGCTTACATTAATCTAATGAATAGAGATGTATTACAATTTCTTTGCTCAACTTAGCATAACCTCCAAGTGAATAACCTATCTCTCTACTCACTGAGAAGCTCTGACCCAAACTTAGTTAATTTCTACCTTTACTTGAGCCCCTATTTCCTTACGCAATTCCTTGAGAAATTAGGCTCCTATTATTTATGAAATTCCTCAAATTGATTGCTCAATTCCCAAGGTTGATAATCTCACTGCATGTAACACCTGTACACTCAAGACTAGTCTACAACTGATGTTACACTTCCTTGGAATCTCCACCACAGTTGGGGAACTCGAATTCTCTCCATGCACTAACTATTTTGGGTTGATTGATTAGTTAATTGGATGATCACTGAGTTAGACTGAAGTCTCACTGCACAACTGACCTTCCACTAGTTCTTCCAATAGTTGGAACTAGTTTAACTGAACTCAACTGGATATAACTGAATTGGATCACTAAAATTTAGCAATCACACATGATTAAATGAACTATAACTCCTCCAACTCGAATTTATTGAGTAAATTGGGTGACACAAGCCATGTCACACAAGTTAATTGTGGATGTGGAAATTCAAATTTTCTCAATTTAATTAAGGAAAAATCAAATTGAGAATTTTGTGTTTCCTTTTTCAACATCAAGAGAACACCAATCTCCACTCTCAACCCTTGGGAATTTTCCTGAGACCACCTCACTAGGATGTGAAATCTACCAGTCATCGTGATCTTAACCAAAACAGGGAACACACTACTTCATGGCTATATAGAAAATGGCAAGGCAAGGCTGAAACCACTGTCAATCCAAGAAAATCCCATTCCAATGATAACAAAGTAACCAAATAACCAAATTCATGTACCATGCATTCAAATCTCAATAAGTAAATCACACATGTAACCTATTACCTACAATGTTCTCCTATTGTGGCTTCTTTTCCAACCTTCTTCTTCGCTACCCTGATTTCCTTTGCTTGCTTGCTTGCTTCTCTCCAAGTGCTCTCTCTCTCTCTCCAAACCCGACTGAGAATACCTCAATGTCAAAGTGAATGTTAGAATTCACCTAGAGTAACCAAGAAGTGATGAAGAGTAACTAAGAGTGACTAAGAGAGGCATAGAATGTTCTACATCTCCTTTTGTTTCCTTTTCCTTTTCTTTTTCCTTCAATTTCATTCATTTTCTCTCGCGTGCATATTCTTGTCTCTTCATCTTCCTTTTCTCTTATTTTCCTTTATTTCTTTGATTAATTTCCATGTATTGCCTTTTTTCCTTTGTCAATGCCAATGTCAATTTCTATAGCCAATAATAAACCACAAGTGATGCCCACTATATTTTTTTTTCTGCTCATTCAACTTGGAATACATGTCTAATGACTTTGGTCTTAATTTTACTTACATGGAAAACCAACCCGATGTTGTTACAGACACATTAGCTAACGTTGTTGCTAGGTTATCACCACTTAGAGATGGTTTTTTGATTGAGATTATTTATTATCCATTTGTACTCAACAATGTCACTAATTTTCGTGTTTTCAATGATGACCAGTAGATACTGGATTTTATGGCCAATGCTGATGTGTTTAAGGATGTGGCGATAGATGAAGATGAGAACGAGAGGGATTTGCGGAAATTAACTCAGGCACATAAAGGGAACCCCATGCCTAAGGGTGTGGTATCTATAGAAAATATTTATGACCTGCAGAACTCCTTTAGGGGACCAATCAATGCAAATAGACATAATTCTACATTGTTGCATGAACAAGTTAATTTGGGTACCAAATAAGATCCAAAATATGTAAATCTCGGTATGTGTTGCTCTCCCCAAGAGCGACAAGATTTTTCCATCTTTCCAAACATACCGAGATGTGTTCACATGGACCTATGATGATTTTAAAATGTATTATACACAAATTATCCAACATGTGATACCCATTGAGGAGGGGGTAAATCCATTTTAGAAAAATTTAAGAAAAGTTCATCCTACACTTGAACCCCTTGTTTAGAAATAATTGAAAAAATTGGTGGATGCTCAGATCATATTCAAAGTTCTTCATTCTATATGGGTCTCAAATTTGGTTCATATTAGAAAGAAGTCCAAAGAGATACACTTATGTGTTGATTTTTCAAAACTTGAACCCCGCTTCTGATAAAGATAATTATCCCATGCCATCTATGGAGAAGATGCTATAGACAATATTTGGGTCAGAAATGTTCTTTCTATTAGACAGATTTTCTAGATACAATCAAGTTCTAGTAGTAGAACCTAACATATTAAAAACTAGAACTAAATGGGGTACATTCGCATTTCAGTGGATGTCATTTGGACTCATAAATGTTGGTGCTACCTTTCATTGGGATATGAACATCGTGTTCCATGGTTTGATTGGACAAAGTGTGGTCATGTACTGGGATGATGTTACAATCTTTTCAAAAAAAATATCTGATCAATTGCGTCATCTAAGGCAAATCTTTGAGTGATGTCAAAAATTTGTTATATCTTTAAATCCTAAAAAGATCATCTTCCGAGTGTCCCAGGGAAACCTCTTGGGACACATTATAGACAAGACTAGAATTAAAGTAGACCTGGAGTGGGTCAAATCTATTGCTCAGATTCCCTTTCCCATGAATAGGAAAGTCATGTAATCCTTTTTGGGTAAAATTAACTTCCTCTGGAATTCCATCTCGGTGTATGCATATATTGTCAAGCCATTATAAGAGATGATAAAAAAGGATGTAGTTTACAAGTGGGACCAAAGGGAGAAAGATTCTTTCACCCAGAGTAAACAAGCGATTGTTGGTGCCCCAACATTATATAGTCCTGATTTTAACAAGATTTCTTGTTGCATACTTTTTTTTTTTTGATAGATATCTTATGACCATTCTTACTCTGAAGGACCATCAAGGAAATGAGTGGCCCATATCATTTATGAGTGTTGGCTTACAGGGATCTAAATTGAATTATCCTGCCAATAGATAAGCAAGGGTATGTAGTATATAAAGTTGTGAAGCAATTTAGGCCTTATCTCTTGAAAAGCCATGTTATCATCTTTGTGCCTCACACAACAATTAGATTGATATTTGTGAAACAAGTGTTGGGTGAGAGGAGGGAGAAATGGATGAAAAGCCTTCAAGAATACGATCTAGAATTCAAGCCATTTCATACAATAAAAGGCCTGGGTCTCTGTTGGATTGATGTAGAAGCGGTCAATTCACCAAAAGAGGATTCTTCTAGATGGGAACAAGAAATCGAAATGTACAATATTGAGCAAGCTACCCCTACAAATGCAGCCAGGTCTTGGTACACTAGTGTATGTCAGTATCTAGAGCATGACACCTTGCTCTCACACTTATCGGTGAAACAAAAGAGGCCAATTCAACTTAAAGCTTTATCTTATTAGGTTGTACATGGTGTTCTTTTCAGAAGCACCACAATGGTGTCCTGCTCGTATGCCTTGAAGCATAAGATTCAAAAAGGGTATTGAAGGACCTTCACAATGGGCCAACTGATGGGAACTACGCCAGTGAAACTATTGCTCATAAAGTCATGTGGGGTGGTTATTATTGGCCCACACTATTCAAGGATGCACACGCCTACTCCAGTAAGGGTCATGTATGTCAAAGATATGTTGGTTAAGACAAGAAGCTAACTAACCCATTGTAGCCCATTGTCATTGATGAGCCTTTTCAAAAATGGGTATTGGATGTTATTGGTGAAATTTTTCCACATTCATTAAAGAAACACCGATATATCTTAACTGTCATGGATTATTTCACTCAGTGGATTGAAGCAATGCCATTGAAGCAAGTGAACGAGCAGGAAGTCATCCATTAAATTAAGGAGAATATTATTACCACGTTTGGCGTTCCCACGTCACTTGTTTTGTATAATGCAACCTACTTTTCATCACTAAAACTTTATGACTTTTCATTATAAAATGGTATTTTTATAAAGCACACATCTAAGTACTACCCTCAAGGAAACAGATTAGTTGAGTCTACTAATAAAAATTTAATTTGCATTATCAAGAAAATCGTTTAATCTAAGAAAAGGAACTGGCATAATGCAATGATGAATGCTTTGTGGGCTAACTATGTCATATAAAACCCTCTTTGAATACCTCTCCTTGCTTCCTCGTGTATGGAAAAGAAGTTATAATTCCTCTAAACATACACCTCCCAGCCCTTCATTTTTCTCAGGAATCCTTATGTAAACAATGTCTTGTTGTTTAGAGCAAGATAGACAACCTTATTAAGTTAGAGGAAGAAAGGTGGAAGACAAAAGAAAAGTTTTTTATGCGTCAAAACCATATCAAGTGTTGGTTTGATAAGAAATCAGCGGGGAAGAATGAGTTTGATGAGGGATACCTAGTATTGAAATGGGATAGATCCCATGAAGAGAAAGGTAAACACACTAAATTTCAATCCCTATGGATTGCACCTTTTGTTGTTCATGAAAAGCTTTGTCACCATATGTATCATCTCCAATCTTTAAATGGGAAGATGGACTCTCTACCTATTAATGGCCAAGAAATTAAGTGTTCTTTTCAATAACAACCTAAGGTTGTGTTTCTACCTATGTACATATTTATTTCTTTATCTGTTTGGTGTGTTTTGTTTGGTTCATGTAATGTTTTGTTCTTTCCCTCGTCCATTTTTTGTCATTTTTGTAAATAATACCTTGTGTGGAGGTGTTTTGTCTAGTTCTGACTGATGTGGCAAAAGTTTTAAAGGGATTTGTGACATACAACAACACTTGGTTAAGTTTCGGTCCCCCTTGTTCGCGTGGGTCTGATATCTTTAAGGTAAATGATGTCTGAATGGAAAATATGGCCATTCAAATGGAAAGTTTTAAGCAGGACCATGATTCCCGTATTTATTTTAGGATCTTCATTCCTTGACTCGGTACTATAATTGAATGGTGCTTTTCATGTCGATCCAATCAAGTAGAGAAAGGAATGTAGAAAAATAAAAATGAGTGTATTAATTTTGGAGGTATATAACAGTCTCTGAAGGAATAACCTCTCTCTATCTTAATAAGTTTGGATCCCTCTTCCACCTTGGCAATATAAACATCGATAAAATGCCAATGAACATATTGAAAGTAAAATAAGGGGTGAAAGAAGAGAAAGGCTTCCTCATAGGGAGGTGAAGCAAGCAACTTCTTTGGGATTCTAAACAGGCTCACTAGTGGCAAAGAAATGCTTGTGTTCCTGTAGTGACTTTGTAGGGGTAGTGAATAGGCCTACTGGCAGCGGAGCAGCACCAAAGATGGAACTAAAACTCTTATCATTTCAAAATCGTGACTACATATTATCCTTCTCCCAAATTGAAAAATTCTGATATGGTAAGTCTTGTAATTATGCTTAGCCGAGAAAGGGAATAGGAGATACCACTCCTAATTGTGATATGGTAAGTCTTGTAATTGTGTTTAGCCGATAAATGGAATAGGAGATACTACTCCTAATTGTGATATGGTAAGTCTTGTAATTTTGTTTAACCAAGAAAGGGAATATGAGAGACTACTCCTATAACCAGGATAAATGGGGAAGCTAAGGTAATCTACACAATGAATCAATACTTCTTGAAATACTAGACCCTGTGCATAAAGCTAGACCCAAACAAAAAATCTAGGTTTCTTACAGTGAATCACCAAGTGTTGTCGCAGCTACAACACCTTCCATATTTTGGCCTATATTCAAAATTTGGAGCCTGCCTCTGATCATGTGAACTATTGTTTCTATTTTTTGGAGTCATCCCATACTTTCTTCCTAAGCTTCTAAGTCCCTTATTGAAGGAATTCAAAGTGTCATATTTTATTAAGGGAAGTGTCGCTCCTTGTGAAAGACAGTTATGGCACATATTTAAAAGGTAGCTTCGGTGCTTTCTCCTACATTAATTGATTCCATATATCATAGTGACATGCATTGGACTCATCTCAAGGTATTGCACACTTTCTTGTTGTAGTTGACACTTGTGTCGAAAGGCATATCTTAAGTGTTGCACGTGGAGGTGAGTTTTGTTTTATTATCGTTTCAATGGATGAATGTTGATTTTGGATGCTAAGCATTTCATTGCCATGTGGTTGGTCTTTTATGAGTGTGTGATCATGTTCAAGCCTTGTTACATTCTCTGGTCTCATCCATTTGCCTTACTTATCCCACAGTTAGTCCATTCTAGAGCTTTCTTGTCTTCACAACTTGCCCAACCAAGCACCAACCTTCCTGCCTCCTTGAACTATGCATTGCACATTCACAAACCTAAGTGGAGTACCCTCTCTCTTCTATAACTACACACTATGTATTAAAGATAATTTCCTCCATCAAGTGGGTATTGCAAATCTCAGTGCTCAGTCATTATCAACTATAATTTCCCATGACGAAATTATTTCCCAGCCTTGCCTTCATTGCGCACTGCACACTTTTATTCAATAGTTAGGTCATGTCTAAGTCTCTATAGTTCTCAAATTTGCAGTAGATTGACCCTCTCCTTCCAGAACTATGCACTATGTAGCCATAGTGAGCAAGATTTCCATCTCTTCCTCCCTATCTTCCTCAACTACACAAGCATGCCTCCCTTCTCTCATCCCTTGCACATTGTGTAGTCATAGAGCCTATACCCTCACTCCCTACCTCTTTCTCCTATGCACTGTGAAATCCTTAGGCCTCTTCCTCAATCTTGTGCATTATCCCATCTCATTCAGTATGTTGCATGAGAAACAAGATAAACTAGGAGATTTTGGGATGGATGGTGTCTTGTCATGAGTGAATTCTGTTTGCAGGTGTTATTATATATACAAGGATATCATCAAGAAAAAATATAAAGAGACATTGGATCATGACAGAAGAATGAAGATCAGGATCACATGGAAGACTCTATATCATAACCAACCTCTAGGAGGATGAAGATGAAGAATAAGAAAGACCTATCATGAAGATGTGAAGATAGTATCAAGGAGAAAATCTTGGCATTGATACACTGCGATGAAGTTCCATGTCACCATCTCCAAGTCATGGCTTCTCAAAGTGTCACCAAAAAATTCATATGTGTCATTGTATTTTGCCACATGCAATATTGTAGTTTGGAAAAAATAAGAAATGTAAAATGTGTGGAAGCCCAAGGGTCACACATAGAATGTGATGATTAATGTAGAAGCTCAACGATGTCTTAGAATTTGAAAAGTCACATGGGAGCTCAAGAGTCATGCAGGAGGTGGATAGTCACCTCATTTGTTATATATACACCCTCAGAGCTTAAGCAAAGAAATTTTCACCTTGGATTCTCAAGCTAGGCATAGGAGAGAAAATTAGTCTTTTGAGAAGCAAGTAATTGCTTAATGTTCCACTATTGGAACTAGTGTTGTAACATTGTAATGGTATATCTTGGTACTTTCACTTTATAATTCAAAGCTCTTGGAGCCGGTACACTTTCATGCACATGTCGTCAATGATTGTAAGACTATTATTTCATTGTTTGTGGTGTATGTTTATGTTTCTACATACTAGTGAAATGAACTACTTCATTGGTTAAGTATGCATCTTTGAATTGTGTGTCTCTTGTTTTCATGATCATTATTTCTTTGTGAACTATTTTGCAATATAACTAACAATTCTTTCAGATATATGTGTGTGTCTTTATTAGGATGGTACTACTACTTTTCTACTAAAGACTCAGTTTATTTTCCATTATGTGAAAGAACCATTATACATTTTGCAATTAAATACATCACAAGGCTAACTTACTTGTTTACCTCAAAAGTATATGTGTTTATCTTGTGTTGTTTATTACAGCCAAGGAAAGTCATTCAAGATATGGTAGTTGGGACTATTTCCCAGATGGGGCTCCTACTCCAAATGGTGTGAGGTCCAGTTGAGACTTCATACTAGGGAGACCCCCTTGATTGTGGGTGGCATCCAACACCGTCAACAATTCTAGCACTAGAAGGATGGTAGCCTTTTTATGGATAATAATTCACCACATTCACATAAAGAACCTTTTGTGCAAGGTAGCAATTGTATGAGTCCAAATCCAACTCATATTTTTGAGAAAGGAGAGTCATCTCATTGAGGTCCTATACCATTCTTACGAGGTCACTTACGAGTATCTCTAGACACTTCGAACTATTACTTGTTCGTTTGCTAGAACTCTTGGATTACCTCCTATCACATATGTGCTTCCCCATAAGCAAAGAGAGAAACAAACAATCAGTCCTCGTGTGTTAGTTTATTCAATGGAAGAATTGGTTACTACAACCCTTGAATATTTATATAACTCACTTGAAGGAACTTTTCAGCAAGGGCATCTTCCACCACCTATTGGGGAAAATATAGAAGGAGATACGGAGGAATTTGACTTTTGTAACAAAGAATAAACGAGAACTTACGAACAACCAAATAATAATGAGAATCTAAAGAGTGAAGGAGAAGCCTATTTCAAATCGGAGAGTGAAGAGGAGGAGGAGAATGAAGACATGGTTGATGACAAATTGGATTGGATGGCCTAAGGTCCTCTTGCTTTTTTGGGAAATCTCCATCACTTATCAAAGCACCCGAAAAGGTTTCTAACAAAGTATGATCTGGATAAGAAAGCGAAGGCCAAAGACCACATTGATGACTTCTACGTGCTTCTATGGATGTTAGAGGTACATTTTGATGATGTTCCTTGTAGATTATTTCCGTGCACTCTAGAAGGTAGAGCATTAGTTTGGTATTATAGCCTTCCACCAAATTCAATCCATAATTGGAGGGAGTTTAAACAATTAATTTTAGAAAAGTTTTTTGATGATAAAAATCTTGCCATGTTACTTAAATAACTTAGAAACATTAATATGGGGGATAAAGAAAAGGTTAAAAATTTTGATCAAATATTTACACACATTTTGAATAAAATTCCCCACTGAAGTGCAACCCTAAAATTCAATTACTAAATATTATTATATTGCTTCCTTGCCCACTAACATTTTCATTTTTGTTAAGCATGTTGCAAAAGAAACCTTGGCTCTTAAATTTGCAAAAGAAATTTTCGTTGATAAGGACTTAAGGTGTATTGGTGTCATTGTTGATCAGGAAGATTCAAAAGACTCCAAAGATACTAGTAAAAATTCCCAACCCTCTTCTGCTAAAACTAAAGAGAAAAATCCTTTTGTCATGGACATCTTGACTAAATCGTTGAAGTTGTTAACTAATGAAGTATCTGAGCTCAAAAGGAAGTCAAGTGAGGCTTCTACTAACAACAAGTATTTTAAGCCATTTCTTAAGAAGAACTTCAATCAACCAACGGAGTCTACACAAAGTTCTAATGTTGTATTCAACGTTGAGAACTTGGGCATGGATGACTATTGTACTTTTCATTGAGAAGCACATTCAGAGAAAATATGCACTCAATGGAAACATAACATGAATGTTGTGGTTGTCAATGTTATAGAAATATTTTCAATATAAGAACATTTAGAGCAGACTTAAGAGACTAATGAACCAACCTTGATATAGGAAAACACAAGTGTTGTTGATTCAATCTTCACATTTGATCACATCTTAAACAATGACCGACAAGGTGTTTGGTGAGCCCCCAGTGAGTGATTATCCTCCACAATAACCATCTAAGCAATACAATTTGAGGAGCAAAGGATCAGTGCCCAAGAAATATGTGAGGAAGAAATTGTTGAGAAAGATTTTACGTCCTAGTAATCTTGCTCAGGGCACTCAAAACAAATATGGAAGTGCACAACCTTAGAAGAATGCTTCCATAAGTAATAAGAACAAGTCTGTCACTCTTGAGGTATTGAATAAGGTCACACCATCAAACACTTCAGTACACCCTTCCCAAGATGAAGATATATATTATAATGTTCTTGAAGACATGAATAAATCTTGCGCTAATATTTCCATATTTGAACTAGTAAAGTTGGTAGGGAAACATGAGTTGATCATCCAAGCAGTTGAATCTTAGCCTCTATCAGGTAGAATGGTTTATGCTTGTCAAGCCTTTTTTGATAAGTTTCCTACTATTCTCGAATCATTTGATAATGCAACTAATGTAAATTCTAGATCCACTTGCCCCCCTTTTCTTTTAACTTTTGATATGTTTAATTATAATGTTTGTTGTAGTTAGAATGTGCAGAGTCAAAAAAATTAAAATTTTGGAGGCGAACTTAGGCCAACAATCAAAATTAGAGAGGTAAACAACTTCATTGGGGCTCACAATGGACTTATGTTTTTGTTTATAAAAAAGAAGCTTCGAATTTGGGTAAAATTTTGTCTTTTTTCTTTTTTATGAGCAATTCTATGCTCTCGGGGTTCTTATGTAAAAAAAAATATGAAATTATTGGGCTCTTATCCCAATCCCCAAATTGAAATTTCCAAATAACAAGCCAAGCACCAGTTCTTCAGCGATTGAGAGTCAAATTCCATCTCGCTAGCACTCATGCAAGGCGCCAAGGATGAAGCCCACAAGGGCTCACATATTGATCAATGCATTGATATGAGTTGTGAAACTCAAGACATATAAACAATTGAATTTTTTGTATATGTGAAATGTGGGATACATCCCTCTACTCATAAAATTTAAATCATGTACGCGTAATTGATGAAGGTTGTAAAATCAAAACATATGATGGATGATTTGTCTATATCTATCTTGGAAGCTCTACTACAAAAGTGTTGGTCTAAATTCAAAAACTTGAATCCTCATTAAGTGTATTGTTTTGTTGGTTGTATTTTTCTACCTTAACTTCTTCCATAAATGTGGATATAAATCACAAGAATTGGTGTTGGATATGATCAAATTATGTAAGTTCCATAGCTAGAAAGAAATTAAGTAAGAAGTTATGGATACCATTCTCATATTACACAATTGACTACATTCAATTAATCCATTTCAGGTACGTTCCAGAGGCCAAGAAGGAGATCCTTGAGTTTGAGCTTCCCGAATATGATTCATCCAAGTGGTTGTCTGTGGACTTGGTATTTTTGGGGGTGGCCCAGTGGGCCTTGTTGTTGCCCAACGGGTCTTAGAAGCAGGAATTTCAGTATGTTACATAGACCCATATCCACTGAGAATTTGGCTTAATAATTATGGCATGTGGGTGGATGAATTTGAGGTCATGGACCTCCTAGATTGCCTAGATACAACATGGTTAGGGATTTTATTTATATGGATGACAAAACCAAGAAATTTTTAAACATAACCTATGGAAGAGTCAATAGAAAGCTATTATAATCAAAGATGATGAAGAAGTGCCTATCCAACAGTGTTTAGTTTCGCCAAGCCAAAGTTATAAATGTGATCCATGAGACTTCGTGGACTCCTCTTCTGTGTAGTGATGGGGTTTCTTTGCAAGCATATTTGATGTTGGATGCCTCAAGATTTTCACGCTTTTGGGTTAGGTACGACAATACCTATGATCCTGGGTATCAGGTGCCATATGGGATCTTAGCAAAGGTTTATAGTTATCCCTTTGATGTGGACATGATGGTATTTATAGATTGGAGAAATTCTCATCTTAGCAATAAAGAGATGTTGAGGAGAAACAACAAGAAGATTCCTATTTTTCTATATGCAATGCCCTTCTCACCCACTAGAATGTTCTTGCAGAAGACATCTCTTGTTTCAGGGTGAACTCCTTTCTTACATAGGTAATGGTTACTTAACTACATCAAATGCCCTGAGATGGAATGTCCGAATATAAAGATGGAATGTTGTGATACCCAACTTCCTAGTATAATTTTCAAAGTATGCACCAAATATAAAATTGACATCATAGATCATGATTGATATGTATGGACATTTGTTTTAAGTGTTCAAATATAACATATAATATTACAAATGGAGCTTGTATGTTATATTGTACAACGTTTCTTCATGATCATAGAGCTCCTAGACGATGATAAACAAATCAAAAAATTCCTAGCAGTTGGGGGTGATGTTATGGTCAGAGTTGATTCCTCTAACAACCAAACTCCAACATTAAAAATAACATAACGAAGTAAGTTATCTCATCATAATAGCACGACTAGAACCGAGGCTTTTCAACTCTTTGAACATACGGTAGAGTCAGACATGAGCCCAAATCGCATTTGTTGGTGTACTCTCTAGGGGAGGGACGCCATTACCTGTGCGCCATCCCCTCCACCTGGCCTACGAGCACGTGGACACCACGCGACGTTGTATGACACCCGTCCAGCTTGGACTGCCACATGTTGTGCAGCGTGTCAGGCCATAAAACTGCGTTTGCCAGTCTTCCGCCCGCTCGTTTCCGCATACTTGCCACGACGTGTGGTTTGCCTGTGGGTTTTCTGTTTGGGTCCAGTGTTTGTTTGAAGCCCTCTGCCGATGATGGCGCGGGACGGCTCCATTACCTGCACATGATGTCCGCCATGGTTGAGCTGATGTCTACCATTGTTTGCTTGCACGAACCCATGGTTGGAATAGGGTTTCTGTTGTTCTTGTGGTTTTCCGCCTGCAATTGTTGTTCAATCTGGACCGCCGGTGGTTTAGGGTTTCTTGGGTGGTTGTTTAATTCACAATATTTGTTGTTTGGGGAGGGGCCAGTACCAATTTCAGCTAGTTCGAAGTCGAAGGTGGCATTTATAGGTAATTGCAGGTTTTGGTGGTTTTTGTGTGGTTTTTTTGGTTTTTTTTTTCTCCATTTGCTAATTTCTCACTTGTTGCAGGTGTGGCGAGTGTTGGAGAAGGTCCACCGAAGGTGTGGCAAGCTCTGGAATTGGACATGGCTTCTATCCGGTAGGATTTTAATCCTACCAGCCATTTCTGATGTGTTTTTCAACACCTCACCTTGTGTTTTTCAACACCTCACCTTGTTTATTGGAATTTTTGTTAAATTTGCAGACAAGTTTTGGGTTTTGTGGAATTTTTATTAAATTTACAAACAGGTTTTGAGTTTTGTAGGTTAGGGGTTTTGTTTTGAGGGTACCAGCCATTTTTGATGTGTTTTTCAACACCTCCCCTTGTGATTTTCAACACCTCACCTTGTTTATTGGAATTTTTGTTAAATTTGCAGACAGGTTTTGGGTTTTGTTTTGAGGGTTTAGGGTTTTAGGGTTTTTTTTGTGTTCTCCCACTTCAAAGAACAGAAAGGGAAGTTTGCATGTGGGGCCATTCAAATAGAGTGAGAAATAAAAAGTTTTCTCAACTTGTTTCGGGCTTCCCTAATTGCCTTTCCTGGGGAGCAACTTCTGGAAGAGGCAGAAATCTTCTGTACAATATATTTAAAAGTAGCCATACTAAAGCTTCCTTTTGGCAGTCTTTCACAAGAGGTGAGGGGGTAATTCTATCATTACAACATGATATCTGCTAATCTACACATGCTACGATCTGTTTACAATTTCAATTATGTGGTCGGCAGATATCGTAGGTTCTGGAATATGGTTGGCATATAAATTTGCCAAGATTGGAAGCAAGAAACTACATCGAGGTTTTTGGACAGGACCCCATTTATTTGTAGGTCCAAGATTTCATGATGTAACAACATTTTTTATTTGCAAAGATACTAATACCATAGATCCACTTATGTTTAGAGAAATCTAAACCCTTTTTAGATCTGGATGGAAATATATATGTTATTGGATATATAAACAAACACAATTAGGTCATTTGAGCTTGTCTTGCCAATTAAGCCATGGGATGTTGTTGCTTTTCTGACCTGTATCACTAAAATTCTGTCTTAATAATTTAGCTTCCTGTAAATTTTTCAATTAATGTTTTTGACATTTGTTTGTTTCCACGATGCCAAATATGAAGACTCAAAAGGTTTTAGAACTTGCAAAATTGGAGTTCAATATGTTTCACTCTTTACAACATCAAGAGTTAAAGCTTATCTCCCGGTAATGTGATGAATTATGTCGTTTGATAATACCTGCTTAGCACACAAACTAGGATATGCGTGGTCACCTGTAAAATAATGACCTTCCCTAGGCATCATAAGGATATTGTGACTGTTCGTATTGATTGATAGCCATCTCACAACAATGGACTAAGCATAATGAAGAAATTTATTGTTGGAAAGTGCACTAGTTTCTTAACCATTTCCTTATTGTTCTTTTTGGGTTGAACATTGTGAGATAAGGGCAATTGGTTGCCTTCTTAAAAGTTCTTATTTGTTGCGTAGACAATATTATTGTCTGGACGGCATAGCAATGCTGCAAATTCATATAGCAATGAGATGCTTTAAATGTGTGTCTTGGGTTTTGTGCAACAATCCTTGCATAGAGATGGCACATTACTAATCTGCAATGTAAGGGAGGTGCAATTATGTATGAGTGTAGAGGGTGCATACTTGTGTTAACATGCATATGCAAATCTTAGTATCTTTCGTGTGTTTCCACCTTCAGTTAATTCCATTATGCAAGTTGTTCAGATTTATCAATTCCGGTTTGTCCTTTGTTACTGTTCAGTTTGGCTTTAAGTTTAGTTCAGTTTTGAGGGTGCATGCATGGTCCGTTTTTCAAATAGCGTACATCCTTAGGCTATCCAAGGTGCTTTTATGGGAGTTGTCTATTTCTGGATGAGAGCTTAGTTCTATAGGAGGCACCAGCAGATTTGCCTGATGTGTAGTTATCCATGGAGCTAGGGTGTACTAGGTGTTCTGAGTAGGGTTAGGGTTTGACACAGTGAAACCAAGTTCTTATTGCACGTGTTTAGAGACATTATTTTACCTTATTCTATTATCTAAGAAAGGAAATGTAGGGTGCGCCACTGTGTTGGTTAGTGAGTTTTGGTTTTGAGCTATTATTGTGTATTAACTTCTTTATGTATTCAATAGAAGATGGATGTGTTTGAGAGTTAAGATATTTTACAGAAGTATGTGCTTGTAGGTAATCTTACTTAGATCTAGGTTATTCTTTCAAAGTTGAAAAACTGCTTGCAGTGGCCTGCTTTCTATGATCCTTGTTGACTGCAATGAATAATTAGATCTGAAGCATATTGCTACTGTGAGTTAATAAATACCATAAGACAATAATAATAAGCCTAAGACCATTGCACATTGACCATAAGAGGCTAATAAAGTCATATGTTTTTCTGTTGGTGACTTTCCAAGTGTTTTTCTAAGGTCTGCTATATGTTTTCTGATATTTGAAATATGCTTTTCGAGATCTGGTGTACTTGTTTCAGTAGGAAGAAATAAATTTGCTAAGGTTTAATATCCATAAGAAATCACTTATCAGTCTTGGGAGCATCATTTTGAAGCTAATGGTGAAGTATTGAGTGATTTATTTTGTGAAATATTGTTCATCTTTGCAGTGGAAAAAGAAGCCCCAAGACATAATATGAATTGACATAACAATTTCAAAAGGGGAATAAGTATCTAGTTATCATTGTAGCATCTTTTGTGGACTAATATCATCTCTCTTAAATATTTCAGAGGTTGGTGTATTTTTTGAGCCATTGGTTTCAGGTCTAACTATTATGTTTGCATCCATTGGGTGGCAGACTTCATTGGTTTCTCTTTTTGTCTTTCTAGGTACTAGCATTTCTTCCATTGTAATAAATAGTCTTTCAATGTTAATAATCAATTTTTTATAAACATTTGTGCTTAGCTCGCAAATAAAATTGCTTTACAACCAACCAAGCTGTTGTTGGCTTTTCAATGTAGTGAATGCATAGAACCATAATGTTGTTAGCGTTTCAAAGCAATAAAACAACCTAGGTTGTAAGCTAGAATGTTTCTGTGACAAGAAAAAAGACACAATCCATCCAAAATCCACATCATAATGTAGTTACAACCAAAAACATATGACACCCCTATTCTTTAGGACCCTGAGAATCTTGTAAAATTTCTACATTATAACAGACTATAGATGTTCCTTCTAAAATGGATTTTGGCTACAATGTATCACACATTATGAAATAAAAAAACCTAGGTTGTAAGCCAAAATGTTTCTGTGACAAGAAAAAGATACAATCCATCCAAAATCCACATCATAATGTGGTTACAACCAAAAACATATGACACCCCTATTCTTTATGGCCCTGAGAATCTTGAGTGCCAAAACTCCCCAAGTTACCTTCTTGAGCCAGGTAGGTTGGCCTACCTATCAAGGGTTGATTAGGAAATGGTTGATTGCTGCCATATGATTGACTCCACTTTGCAACTTCCAACCATGGAGGTATTGAGTACCCATACCTCACATTTGCACTACTGACCCCTGCATTAAGTGGAGGTGTGTAATGAGCATACATAGAATTGACACCAACTCTGGTAGGAATAAGGCAAGTGGGTAAACCCTGAGGCACTTGAATGTTTATGAGATCTTGGAATAATGGTGTATTATCTACAATGGAGTCCAATGAGTTTGAAATAATCCTGGTTTCATCAGCTATTCTTGTATCATTGTCAACCATATTGATCATCCCTTGTTCCTTTTCAAGCATTTGTTGTGCCTTTCATTTTTCCTTTTCCTGTCTTGCCATTTGCTTTTGTTGGTCCTTAACTTGCCTTACTTTATCTCTTTCAATCCTTTCATCTGCTCGACGTTATGTTGCAACAATCCTTGCTGCCTTCTTCTCCTTGACTAGATCCTTCTTTTTCTTTTTTAATTCTTGCATTTCAAATTTCTTTTTTTCAGACTCAACTAATAGGTTTATATAGTCCTGTGAGGTGAATAATTGTGAGCTTCGGCCCAAACGAAGACTACCCGGTGCACCTTGCTTTTTTTTCATTGATACTCTCTCTACTGGCAGCTTTAGGAACTGTCTAAGTGTCTTCTCCACCCCTCCCACCTGCATGTCATTGCTTGGTACTTCCCTTTCAGTATCTATTGGAACTGATTGAACTATATCATTATCTTCATTTGATGCCTCATTATGTCCTTCATCTTCTTCCATTGATCTATTGTCCACAAAAAAATGAACAATTTCACTGTTCAATTCTGTTGGTTGTGAGGGCATGTTCATGCTTTCTTCATTGGTTGTTGAGACACTATGTGCATTCATATTGATCATTGCTTCTACCAGCCATGAAGGTGGGGTTACTTGGCTTGGCAGTGTCAATTGGTCATTGTCAACTACATGTTCAACAATACCATTAACAATATCAGCAACAGGAATTTCATGTTCTTGAGTTGGTGGAACAATCTCCATGTTACTGCGAATTTGTTCATTGCTATATTGTGTTTCACATACAGTGTCATCATCTTCAGCATATAAGTGTCCTTGAGACAGGGAAATCATAATACCAGCTGCAACAACATCATCTTGGTCATCTACTTCTTGCACTTCAGCACTTGTTTGGGCATTCCCTTCTTCCTGACCATCCACATGAAATGCTTGGCTACAACCAGTATCATGCATAAGAGCATCATAGTTCAGTGGCCAGATTCCTGTCCTCCTAAAGCCAACCTTGATATTTGATGGTGTCAAAGCCCTTTTAAAAGCTTTACTTGCAATCTCTGCTAGCTCAAACCTATGCACCTCAACCCCTGGATTCTTTTCCATCCATGCAGTGCGCTTCGACCTGAAATAGTTCTTGAAAGGGCCAAACACACTAACATCAAGGGATTGCAGTCTATGAGTGGTATGAGTTGGCAATGTCAACAGGTCGATGCCTAAATTGTTTGCTTCCTCAATTGTTTTTACAGCCATGTGGCTCCCATGGCCATCTAATATCAAAAGGTGTCTGTTATTAGGCGAGACGCCACCTGGTACCGATGCAACAAAGTGAAAAAGCCAACTTAGAAACATTTCTTTAGTCATCCATGCATGGGGATGTGCAGCCATGCATGCACCTAGTTCACAGTTCTGTATATAGTTTTTCAGTTGATTTTTACCTTTGAATAGATAAAATCTTGGGATTGAAGTACCAATTGCATTGACACAACATAAAATAGTTATCCACTCCCTGCTCTTGGGCAAAATATTTGGCACATTTCGGCTCCCTCTCTTGGCAATTACCCGCATGCCACAATTCCTCCCTGCCTGTAAACCTGTGTCATCACAGTTCCATATATGCTCTGCTCCATAAGAATGTTTATCATAAGCACTAGAAAGTGTGTCATAGAACTTTTGCACAACTGCAGGGCGCAAATTTAATGCTCTGTCTCTGTCAATGCCCTCAGCAATACACAATACAAGTTCTGGATGCCTTTTCTTAAACCCAAACCACCATGATTTACCAGGAAACCCATCTTTGAATGGGTTTGTCCTCCCTTGACAGATTTGAGCAACTGTTGATTTGAGTTGTATCAACTCTAGCCCATGTCCTAGTTGGGCCATCTCTTTACACCACTCAACCACCTCGGCCTCCTCCTCCTCAGTCATAACTGTAAGAGGCCCTCTAAGTTTTGTATGAGTCAGTCCATTTATCCAATAATGTATTGATGAGGGAGGAATACCATGTTTTTTTGCATATGCCTGAATTGAGTATCCATGAAACTCTATGTCGTCAATTGCAACTAACATTTGTTCTTTTGTCCATCCTCTTATAGCACTGATCTTTTAAGTTGAGCTTGCCCCTTGGACTATTGTTGATGGTGGTTCTATGGCTAATGGTGTGTTAACATCAGTTGTTGTCACATGGTCATCCTCAACAATGTTCCCTGGTGCATTGTTGGCATTGAGATCAGCTGGCCTGTCATCATCAGATGATGTGCATCGCAACTGCGCACCCCTTGTCACTCTCCTACCACTTCTCCTTGTACGAGCAGAGTAACTTCCTTTTGCCATAGATGCAACAACCTGTAAAATTATTGCATGCATTTATACATTAGAATATTTGTAAATTATGCTTTATTACTTCTGCAAAAATACTTTTCCTTTATTACAGGAAATTATCAACATGTATGTTACAAGGAAGAGAATTGCATTACTTATGTTACAGGAAATTGAATTGCATTACTTATGTTATAGGAAATCGAATTGCATTACTTCGTAGTCTCTCATTGCAAATTACTTCGTAGTCTCTCAATTTCCTGCTTGTTCATCAGTTTAGCAACTTTAATATGGATTCAAGTAGGATTCTATGATAGTTGTTTCAAATATTATTTTCCATTTTTTTTGTTGTTTGGCATTGCCAAAAATGTCTCAGTACTGCAACTTCTCCATTGCAGTCCATGGCCACCATTCCAGG
Organism: Pinus taeda; assembly: GCA_000404065.3. Classification (NCBI taxonomy): domain Eukaryota; kingdom Viridiplantae; phylum Streptophyta; class Pinopsida; order Pinales; family Pinaceae; genus Pinus; species Pinus taeda. Next base: position 115,117 of record APFE031670674.1, read on the forward strand.
TATTCATCTATTTTCATAATGAGAGTAAATGTTTAACTTTCGTAGGGCAGTGTCAAAATTTTGCAAATATCATTTCAAGTAAATCCATAGTTCATCAATTTAGTAACATTTATATGGATTCAAGTAGGATTCTATGATAGTTGTTTCAAATATCATTTACCATTTTTTTTGTTGTTTGGCATTGCCAAAAATGTCTCAGTACTGCAACTTCTTTGTAGAGGTATGTCATGGGTTCGATCCTTTATACTCGTTTTCATGTAGCTCCAATGTTGGTAAATCATTATGTTTTTTTGTGATGTTTTTTTGAAAAATCTGATACTAGTATTACCAATCTATACCGTGATTAGGGCAAGTCAAGTCATCTACTTCATATCTTTGAAGTTTGATATGTGAATTTTCAAGAGTCGATGGAATGAGTGCTTAGAAGTGATCAAGTTTTATCTTTTTTAGTAATGAGTTTTATTCATTCATCTTTTGTTTGGTTGGATGTTGTTCGGAGAAGCAGACCCGATTGTCCCTGGGGACTTATTTCGGTTTAGATGTAGGTTTCTGAGAGCGAGGTTTTTTGTCAAAATCACCTGGATTTTTTCCCCTGCCTCTCTTCTTTATTTGGTGGGGGAGACCAGAACGATATTGGAACCCTTGGGGATGTCTTGATACTCTGTCTATCCCATTAAGGGTTCAGTGGTGAAGTGGAATTTTGTTTTTGTAATGGAGATGAAATTGTTTTGTGTTTCTGATGTTGTTTCTTGTTGATGTGGCTTAGATTCATTTGAAATGTTGTTTTTTGCATGTATCAATAACCTTATAATGGATCGGGGGTTTTGATACATAGCCTAAGTGTTTTTGCTTTAAACCCTTGTAAATATATCTTTTCCAGATTCCTGGCAGAGTCCATAATTCTCTGTCGTAACTCTTCATGGTTTTCATGGAATCTGTATGTTGTGTAGGCTGACAATGCCACCCATTAATACCTAACCTAAGGTTTTTTGCTTTAAACCCTTGTAAATCTATCTGTGCCAGATTCCTTGAAGAGTCCACTAGTTCCAATTGTAACTCTTTATGATCTTTGTGGAGTACATATGTTGTGTAGGCTGACAATGGCACCAAATGACCGACAATGTTTTCCTCCTTTGACCATCTGAAAGCATGATTCCTTTGAGCCCATATCTCACTATAAATCACAACAAAGATAATGGTCCATGCCAATACCACAATGATTTTTGATACCATACTCATTCAAATTAGTGAAGTCTCTTTTGACGCTAAACTGTATTGGGATAATTTCTGATTACTGGAATTGAACTTTGACTCGAAAGAAATCGTTAGAGTCATCTTGGTTTTTGTAAATTTCCATATGCGTTGCTGTTCGATTGTTCTGGTTTCTGTAAATTTCCATATGTGTTGTTGTTCGCTTGTTTTGATCTTGATCTCAATGCGGCCAATTTAAATTAAAATTCTTTCAGCCGCCAAAATAATTCATGATGAGATCCAAGGGTGACTCCTGGATCAAAGAGAATTTGAACGTTAAAGCCGAGCAGAGTTTTTCTGTGCACTATCCAGCATCAAGCAATGACTACCAAAAACATAGGCTTACCTATGTAATGAAGGCACTAAAGATCCAGTTTGATGTGTCTCTAGTTTATGATAAATTATAATCAAGATTGTTTGCTCTTGTTCTCATCATTGTTGCCGCATGGTTATTAAATAAAATTTTGAATTTATTTTTGCTACAGTAGCATGGAACTCTTTTGAACTGCGTCCCTATTATCTTCAAGAAAACCAAAAAAAACCTCCCTCGGGATATTTGGTTACTCTGAATATTTAGTATGGCCAGACAGATCATGTAAGAACTCTCATAAATGAAAACAATGAAAACAAAACTGTAAGAACAATGACTTTCAATGGTTGTTTGTGAAACCATCCAGGTATCCTTCTAGCAGTTATGGCCAGACAGATCATGTAAGAAATCTAATAAATGAATACAATGAAAATAGAACTGTAAGAAGAATGAGTTGTAATTCATATAACTAACTTGGATATATTGGCAATTGTTTTGTGATGTTGTCTTCAAGTTTGTTGAATGGTTTGAAAGCATAAGATGTAACTTCAACAGTGAGTGGACTTCTTTTATAGTTTTGGGCACTTGAATTTAATTGGTGAACATGGATGCACATGGATTGCAATGGCTTCATTTTGAATGTGTGGTCTGGATTTAATTTGATGTGATCTAATGGTTGGGAATTGGTTATTTGTTGATCCATGTGCTTTGATCTGTTTTAATGAGAAATAGAGTGAGTTGGGTGTCATTTATAGCAGTTATTGGGTCTGGGTGTCATTTATTGCACAAAGTGGGTTTAAATGTTATTGGGTTGGGTGTCATTTATTGAACATAGGATGTTTAGTTGTTGAACAACATAGCAGTTATGGCTGACATACATTCCCTTTTGTTATGTGCAGGTAGCCATATTTATTTGGGATGCAAAGCTGTAGTTCTGATGAGTGGGGGTTGAAGTGACTGTTGCTTTCTACTTCTGGAATAGACCATTTTGGAAGCCTTTATGGTTTTAGTTGTTTTCTAATTGGGTCAATATGGTTTGCAGTTAACTAATAAAATACTATTTATGGACAGTTGTGGGCCCAGACAATGTATGGGGAAATTTTAGACATAAATTAATACCTATTTATACTTAATGTTATTTATTTTTGTTTAAATATTGGTTTCAAAAGTCTCAATTTATGGTAGTTTGGTGGGACCGGTACAATTACTAGTCCCTGCGCAACATTAGGAATCTCTCCCCTACATGCACTGACATGGGTTTCATAAAGCAAGACCTCTCTTCTTTTAGAGATTATGATTTAAAATTAAAAAGTCACATCAAAGGAAAAAGGATATGCTTGTATTGTAATTTTTACTAGTCATATTTATCAACAACATATCAATTAATGTTGATGCAGTGATGTGGCCAACTTTGTTTAGTGCTTGTCTTGTATTGGAATAGATATATGGTGTTGCCACCTGTTCGTCTATTGGTCTTTGACTATGAATATTGGTGGATTGGTTGAACAACTTCCTATCAAATCAAACTAATACTTTACAAGTTGCAACAAATACCTAGGCTGGAGAACAAAGAAACTATAGATGGGAAGGGTGAAAGTCAATATGAAATCGATATTATCAATGCAATCACTATCATCGAAGGATAACGACAACACCCTACATAAATCATGTATGCGTACACAGCAAAGCCAGACTATCTTGATGTAGCATTGATAACCACGTTTCAGACTCATATCGAGGAAGCTTCCATTGAAATTCTTGTCTTCGAATCGTCTAAAGGAGGAACGGATGATGGTTAAAATTCGTCTGAATTTAGGTAAAAAGAATTTCAAAAAAATTTGTAGAGGAGTGTTTGAGTCGTATTTTTGATGATTTAAATAGATTCAGCATCATCAAAAAAGTCTTAGACACCTAAAATTTTGAAGTTTAACAATTATAACTTGGATTTACAAAAATCTTGGCCAGATTTTCTCTAACTATAACCGGAATTTCCATAATTCTCTGGGCAACTCCTCTGCTTCGTTAGACTACACGCTTCTTAACTGGGAAAGAGGAAATTTAATGGAGACGTCTACCGAGGCGGAAGAATTGCCTAGACGGTCAAAAGTGGCTGGAATCCGGGCAAAAAAAATTCAAAAAATCTTGTAGAGGTAGTGTTTGAATCGTGTTTTTGATGGTGGAAATAGATTCCGCCCCATCAAAAATGTCTAGTACACCTAAAATTTTGAAGTTTAACCACTATAATTTGGATTTATAAAAATCCTGGCCGGATTTTCTCTAAATATAACCGGAATTTCCATAACTTTCCGAGCAATTCCTCTAGCTCGTTAGACTAGGAGAAACTTGTATCTATCTATGTAGCCCTTTCTTCTGAGCAGTAAACGCAAGTTTTCAAGCCATCCTAATAAGGTTATATTGGTAACAATGCGCAAGTTTTCAAGCCATCCTAATAAGGTTATATTGGTAACAAATATTGTTGAAACCTCTGTTACAATTCCTGGAATTCGTTATGCAATAGATCTAGGATTGGTAAAATCTCATTCATACAATCCTCGTATAGGAGTGGAATCGTTGATTGTGATTCCGATTTCAAAAGCACAAGCTCTACAAAAAAAGGTGGGCATGCGGGGTGAGAAGAATCAGGGAAATGTTTTTGCCTCTATACTGAAGAAGAATTTGGAAAAATCAGACTCAATTGTCCCTGAAATTAAGCGTTCCAATATTTCCAGTGTTGTACTCCTTGGTGCCTTGGGGATTGATGATGTGATTGGATTTGACTTTATAGATAAACCTCCAAGGTTGCAATTGTGAAGTCATTGGGGCAGTTGCATGCGCTTGGAGCTTTGACAGATGAAGCCCATCCTTTGGAATTAATGAGGGCAGGTCCTAAATGTGCTACTATAGAATCTTTAATGCACTCTGACATGGGGTTTTATAACCTCACATAACACGTAGCGGGTGTTTTTTCTCTTTCATCACCGCGCTGCGTGTTATGTGGGGCTATAAAACCCCATGCCAAGGTGCATTAAAAATTCTATGGTCGCACATTTAGGACCTGCCATTAATGAATATATGAACCCATTTTCGAGGACCTTTATTCTTGAGTTTCAGTAACATGAAAATGTAAAAAACAATGGTCAGCAGCGCTCAATGTTCGAGATTGATGGCTCATTGTGACAGTTCTCTAAATAAACAGAGTCTGGGTGGCATAAACTGCATGAATATTATGCTAAGTAGAGCCCCTGGGAAGCGGTTTGGAAAAACCGCTTATCTACAAATCAATGGCCAATATTGATCATGGGGCGACCCTCCCCATTTTTCCAAAACCGTTATGAGTTCTCTTCTTCTTCAAAACCATAAGGTTTTTACGGATGGGTGATGAGACTAGGTCCCGCACATTTAATGTGCGTGTTTGATTTAAATGCCCAATATGTATGTCTCCGGTGTAAAATTTTAAAGGGAAGTTCAGTTTTTGTATATCTATATATAATATTAAATAATATTTTGATAATTTTATTATTTAAAAAAATTTTCAAATTAAAAATTGTTTCAAGAATGTGTTTGAAATTACCATGAATAGAATAGTTAGTTTAGTTTTGTAATAAATAAATTTCTCTGAAATTAAAGAATACAAATCAATGTTGATTCTAGTTTTGGGGTAATTGTACCATTGTTGTATTTTTATGTTTTTTTTTATTTATTAGTGTTTTTTTTCAATTGGTACGAGTGTAATGAATTTGTTGGTTTATTTAAATTGAATTTATGAATTTACTTGTAATTAATGGTACTCACATTTTTGGTTTGAATTCCTTAATAGGAACTCCACCATATCAGGCACTCACTCATTAAATTTTATCTTTGCATCATTTCCTCTATAGGGACAAAGTTGAGATTCTTAAGTGCCTCAGTTATTAGGCCTTGTTTTCCATTTTGCTTCTAGTCACCTCTCGAGAACCTAGACCTTACAATCCCCATCTATCTTGGCCAATATGATATTAAAGCTAGATTTCAGAACTAGAAGCTTTGTTGCAAGCCCTCGTGGCCTACCCTTCGGCCACATATATTAACAGCGTTCATTAATCTTTATATGTCTCGGGAACTAGCTCCCCCACATCCAGGAATTGTCTTCGAGGAAACAATAATGTCCAGAATTTCCTAGTTGATTATGGTGCCTCTATAAATGTCATGCCTTTATCTGTTGCAAAGAAAACTAATGCTAAATGGGAAAAGAATGAAGTCAAAATGATACAACTAGATAGATCTTTAGTACAGGAAATTGGTGAGCTTAACAATGTTATAATTCGTTTATCATCAAATTATAGTTCACCGGTGTATTGATATGGTCATTGTAGACATTTCGGAAGCTTGTGTCTTTCTTTAAGTAGAGATTCGTCTAGTAAGTTGCAATGATACTTTGCTACTGACTGGTCACATTGTGGCTTCCTTATAAGGCCAATAATAATTAGATTCCAGTCAAGAGTGAACCTTTCATGAAACATATTGTCATGATGCTTGAAGCTCCTAATTATCCAATTAGCTATGTGCAATTAATTTTCGGAAATTGTCTATTAGAAGTTGGTCATGGATGTTAGCTTGCACAACCAACCCATGTACCACCAAATATACAGTTGGAACTCTTTCCTTGTAATCCAACTGGTGATACTGACTTTTGTAACATAGATGTAAATAGTAATAACATAGGAACTAACCTTGTTACTACTAGGATTTGGACTTTATATTTTGATGGTTCGAAAACATGTGAGGGTTCTAGACTTGGTTTTATTTTGACTGACCTGCAAAAGAACAAGTATTTGATCTCATGCCAATTGGAATTTTAGTGGACAAACAACATTGTTGAATATGAAGCACTCATTCTGGGAATAAAGAAATCCATATACCTCAAGATGGAAATGTTAAAAGTAATAGGTTGATCAGAGATTGTCACATGACAAGTAAAAAATACTATTTATTGTGTGTCACCTAATATGAAAAACTACCAACAAGAGGTATGGCGTATTATTTCTTTATTTCTAGCTTTTAATATTAATTATGTTCCTAGGATTCACATTTCAGCCACAGACACATTAGCTAACGCTACTACTAGATTATCACCAATTAGAGATGGTTTTTCTATTGAGATTATTTACAAGCCATTTGTACCCAATAATGTCACTATTTTTTTTGCTTTCAATGATGACCAACAGATACTGGATTGTATGTCCATTGTTGATGTGTTTAAGGATGTGGCAACAAATGAAGATGAGCACAAGAGAGATTTGCAGAAATCAGCATAGAAATATAAAGGGAATCCCATGCCTAAGGGTGTGGTATCTTTAGAAAATATTTATGACCCGCAAAATCACTTTAAGGGACTAATTAATGCAAAGACCCACAATTCTACACGGCTTCACGAACAAGTTAATTTGGGTACCAAAGAAGATCTGAAATATGTAAATCTTGATACATGTTGTTCTCCCCAAGAGCGATAAGATTCTTTTGTCTTTTCAAATAGTATCGATATGTGTTCGCATGGACCTATAATGATTTGAAAACCTATGATACACGAATTATCTAGCATGTGATACCCATAAGGAGGGGGTAAATTCATTTAAGAAAAATGTAAAGAAAAGTTCATCATACACTTGAACCCCTTATTAAAAAAGAAATGACAAAATTGTTGGATGCTTGAATCATATTCAAAGTTCGTTATTCTACCTAGGTCTCAAATTTGGTTCCTGTTAGAAAGAGTCTGGAGAGATATGCTTATGTGTTGATTTTACAACCTTAATTGAGCTTCTGATAAAGATAATTATCCCATGCCATCTATGGAGTAGATACTCCAGACGGTATCTAGGTCATAGATGTTCCCACTATTAGACGTATTTTTTGGATACAACCAAGTTCTAGTAGCATAACTCGATAGGTTAAAAGCTACATTCAAAAATAAATGGGGTACATTCACATTTCGGTGGATGCCATTTGGACTCATAAATGTTGGTGCTACCTTTCAGCGGGCTATGGACACCACATTATGTGGTTTGATTGGAAAAATTGTGGTCATGTACTTGGATGATGTTACAGTATTTTCAAAGAAAATATCTGATCACTTGTGTCATCCAAGGAAAATCTTTGAGCGATATCAAAAATATGGTATACCTTTAAATCCTAAAAAGAACATCTTCAGAGTGTCTAAGGGAAACCTGTTGGGACACATTATATCCAATAGTGGAATTAAAGTGGACACGGAGCAGGTCAAGGCAATTGCTCATATTCCATTTCCCGTGAATAAGAAATACATGCAATCCTTTTTGGAAACAATTAACTTCCTCGAGAATTTCATCTCAAATTATGCATAGATTGTCAAGCCATTACAAGATATGATCAAGAAGGATGCAGTTTACAATTGGGACCAAAGGCAGAAAGATGCCTTCGCCTGGATTAAATAAGCGATTGTTTATACCCCAGCATTATATAATCTAGATTTAAAAAATATTTCTTGTTGTATACTTTTGGTTCTGACAGATATATTGTGGTCATTCTTACTTAGAAGGACCATCAAGGAAATGAGTGGCCCATATAATTTTTGAGTGCTAGCTTATAGGTATATGAATTGAACTATCCCACCATATATAAGCAATCATACGTAGTATACAAGGCAGGGAAGCACTTTAGGTCTTATCTCATGAAAATCCATGTTATCATCTTTGTACCTCACCTAGCAGTTAGATCACTCTTTTTGCAACAAGAGTTGGGTGAGAGGAGGGTGAGATAGATGACAAGCCTTCAAGAATATGATCTAGATATCAAACCAGTTCATATAACAAAAGGCCATGGTCTTGTTTGCCTTGCTAAAGAATCATTCAATTCACCGTAAGAGGATTCTTCCGGATGGGAACAAGAAATCGAAATGTACAATATTGAGAAAGCTACCCCTACAAACGCAACTACATCTTGGTACAATGATGTATGTTAGTATTTGGAGCACAACACCTTACCCTAACACTTATTAGTGAAACAGAAGAAGGAAATTCAACTTGAAGCTTTATATTATCAACATGTACATGGTGTTCTTTTCGGAAGCACCATAATGGTGTCCTGCTTAAATGCCTCAAAGCATGATATTTCGAAAGGGTATTGAAGGACCTTCATGATGAGCCAACTAATTGATGCTACGTAGGAAACACTACTTCTCATAAAGTCATGGGGGTCGGTTATTATTGGCCCACACTATTTAAGGATGCACACGCTTATGCACATAAGTGTCCTGCATGTCAAAGACGTGTTGGTCGAGATAAGAATCCAGGCACCCCATTACAACCCATTGTCATTAATGAACCTTTTCAACAGTGGGGATTGGATGTTATTAGAAAAAAATTGAAGCAACACTGATATATCTTAATTGCCATGGATTATTTCACTCATTGGGTTGAAGCGATTCCATTGAAACAAGTGAACGAGAAGGAAGTCATCCACTTCCTTAAGTATAATGTTATTACTAGGTTTAGCATTCCCACATCACTTGTTTTTTATAATGCAACTTACTTTTCATCGCTAAAACTTTATGAATTTTCATTAGAAAATGGCATTGTTATAAAGCACTCATTTAATTACTACCCTCAGGGAAACAACTTAGTCTAGTCTACTAATACGAATTTAATTCACATCATCAAGAAAACCATTTACTCTGAGAAAAGGAACTAGCATAATGGATTGGTAAATTCTTTGTGGGCTGACCATGTCACACCAAAACACTCTTTGAATAGCTCTCCTTACTTCCTTGTGTATGGAAAATAAGTGATCCTTCCTCCGAACATATACCTCCCAACCCTTCATCTTTCTCAGGAATCTAGAGGTAAACCATGTTTGTTGTTCAAAGTGGGATAAACACCCTTCTTAAGTTAAAGGAAGAAAGGTGGAAGACAAAAGAAAAAATTTCTATGCATGAGAACCATATCAAGCGCTAGTTTGACAAGAAATTTGTGGGGAACAAGGAGTTCATTATGGGAGACCTGGTATTGAAATGAGATAAATAACATGAAGAGAAAGGTAATCACACCAAATTTCAATCCCTGTGGATCAAACCCTTTGTTGTTCATGACAAGCTTGGTCACCATATGTATCATCTATAATCTTTAGATGGGAAGATGGATTTTATTCCTCTTAATGGACAAGATCTTAAGCGTTATTTTCAATAGCAGCCTCAGGTTGTGTTTCTACCAATGTACATATTTCATTATTTGTCTATTTCGTTTGTTTTTTTTAGTTCATCTTATGTTTTAGTCTTTCCCTCGTCCTTTTGTTTTGTTAATTTTTTAAATAAGACCTTGTGTGGAGTTTTTTTGTCTATTTCTGACTTAAGTGGTGAAAATTTTAAAGGGATTTGTGACATACAACAACACTTGGTTAACCTTCGGTCCCCCTTCTTTGTTTGGGTATGATATCTTTAAGGTCAATGATGTCTAAATGGAAAATGTGATCCATTCGAATGGAAAGCTTTAAGCAGAACCATGATGACCGCATTTATTTTAGGATCTTCATTCCTTGACTTGGTATTATGATTGAATGGCATTTTTCATGTCAATCCAATCAAGTAGAGGAGCCAAACAAGAAAAATAAAGTGAGCATATTAATTTCATATGCATATAATAGTCTATGAAGGAATAACCTATCTTTCTCTCAATAATTTGGGATCCCTCTTCCACCCTGGTGTTATAAACGTCGATAAAATGCCAATGAGCATATTTAAAATAAAATAAGGGTTTAAAGAAGAGAAAGGCTTCCTACACAAGGAGGTGAAGCACACAACTTTGTTAGGGTATTGAACAAGCTCACTAGTAGCAAAGCAATGCTTATGTTCCGATAGTGACTCTATCGCGGTGCTGCATGCCTTATAACAGTGGAACAACACTAAATATGGAACTAAAACTCTCATCATTTCAAATTTGTGACTACATATTATCCTTCTCCTAGATTGAAACAATTGTGATATGGTAAGCCTTGTAATTTTGTTTAGTTGTAAAAGGGAATAGGAGAGACAACTCCTATAACCAGGATAAATGGGGAAGCTGAGGTAATCTACACAATGAATAAATACTTCCTGAAAGACTATACCATGTGCATAAAGATAGACATGAACAAAAAATTTAGGGTTGTTCTAGTGAATCTCCTAGTGTTTTCAATGCTACAACACCCTCCAAATTTGACCTATATTCAAAATTTGGAGCCTACCTCTAATCATGTGAACTGTCGTTTCTAGTTGTTAGATTCATCCCATACTTGGTTCCTAAGTTTCTAAGTCCCTTGTTGAAGGAATTCAAAGTTTCACTTTTGTTAAGGGAAGTGTCACTTTTTGTGAAAGAAATTTATGGCACTTCATTGAGAGGTAGATTTGGTGCTTTCTCCTGCATTCATTTTTTATATCTATCATAGGGACATGCATTGGACTAATTCTCAAGGTATTTCACACTTTCTTTTTGTAGTCAACACTTGTGTCAAAAGGTATAACTTAAGTGTCACACTTGGAGGTGAGTGTCGTTTTGTTGTCGTTTCAATGCATGAATGTTGATTTTGGGTGCTAAGTGTTTCATTTCCATGTGGCTAGTCATTTATGAGTGTGTGAACATGTTCATGTCTTCTTACATTAGATCTATGGTCTCATCTTTCTGAAATATCTTAGGAAAAATACTGAGAGGGGGGGGGTTTGAATCAGTGTTTTACTCACTTCAATTTCAAATTTCTTAATCTGATTTGTATATGCTACTGTTATAAAGAAAACTAGCATATGTACACCATTGTTATTAAGGGAACCCGCGTATATCTAGTAAATAATATGTTCAACTTTAATCAATGCATCATTACTTCATTATTCATCAATTAGGCAATAATCATGAGCAATAAGCAGCATAAATATCATCAACACATGAATCATATCAACGCACATGAACACAAGGACTTTTAGGTGGAAACCCAATGTGGGAGAAAACCACCACTGCTATCATCTTTGTCTTCTTCTTTTATTAAATGAAAAACTTCTTACAATTTTGTACTAGTGTAGACTCTAACCAGTATGCAGGCACCCACCTGCAGAAGCCTACAACCTTCTCTCGTTTTCCAACACCTACTAGAAGGGAGCTCCAACCCCCTGACATTTTCATCGACTCCTACAGAAAGGGTGGACCACTTTTCATAAGATTTCATACTGGATCCACTTTTATCATTAAATTCAAACCAAGTAGAAATTCTAAAACCAATCACTGAACCAACTAAATCATCAAATCAATCATTGAAGCTTAATCAACCAGTGCAACTAGATCAAATCAATCCATATCAAATCAATGCACATACATTCATAAGTATACCCTACCATGTATTGTTCATCATAGAAACCAAACGTTGTCACTGCAAACCCTGATCAAACATATGTCAGAATGTATACACTATTGTTCTGAATCATACCCGCATATGTACGCACTTCCCCTATATAAGACCTTCATACATATTACCGATACCTGAATCTAAATCATTGTACCACTGAATCAATCACTAAATCTTATATTGAATTCCTCACGAAACACTGAACCAAATACATATCACCATACAGTAGCATCATCATTAATAAAGATTCCATTCCATAACCAAATCAACCCAACTAGTAATGTCAAACACAGATTATAATGAGAGAGACATCCTCGACAGACAACAAAAAACTTAGTAAAATTGATCAAATATCATCAACATCCCATATTGAAAAACCCTAGCATGTATATGTGACTTTTACAAATCCCATCCGTGTATGTACACGCTTACCATTCTTAACACTTGCGTATAGACTCTAAACTTTCGTAGAATATATATGCGACTACTTAGAAGCATAAATGTGTATGTACGCAACTTCTCATAGGCAAACCAACATACAAATTTAAAATCATTGAATCATACCTTCGTTGCAACCAGGACATCTTTCAAACCCAAATCTCGGCATACACACCATTACAGTCACACATAATTATACCATCGTCATATATCTATCAAATCATAAGTATATTAACCAATATGTATTCATTTCAGATCTATCAGATCTAATCCATCTCCAAGATCCCTTGTGCACACCTATTTCATATCAAATCATTCATAAACAATTCAAAACTTGCACACCCAACACCTTGATCTCCATCTCTTTATATAGTATTTTCCTTAGCCAATACCTTAGGTAAATACCTTGGTTATGGTGTAAGTATTCTTTTGGGATCAAATATGTTTTTGCTTCCAAATACTATGGGCTAATACCATGGTAAAGACCCATAGTATTCATAATACCATGGTGCGGATTTTGTACGTGACTTCTCTTCACCATACTTGCGTATACATGCGATCTCACTTCATAAGACCCGCATATACTTTTTCACACTTTATATTTTCCATCCATCTATACCTAAACTGATATTCCTTTGTTCATATCACTTGTAGCATCTGTATAACCATCATTTCTACATCTCTATCAATTAGGTTTCCATCAAGGACAACACATTAGCCATAATGCAAACAATCTCCCCCTTTGGACTTGATGGAAACCACTTTGGTGTTTGGAAACCACCACCTATAAATACCTGCAAAAACATATGTAAACATATCAAGCTAAACACCAGGCTTCTCTCCTAATACATCTCTCCAAACAACAAGCTTCTCTCCCCCTTTGACATCAAGGACAAAGGGTTGACCAATGTTGAATGAAGACTTCTCTTCCCCTATGTAGAGAGGATCATTGTAGGGTTGATCTACTGAAGATGAAGACTAGATACCAACCATGCTCCCCCTGAGCATATGTTGAATCTTCTGGAAGATATTCAATGAAGTACTTGACTCTATGACTTAACCAAATATGACCTTTCCTATCACCAAGGACTCATGCTTACATCAATCACGCAACATAGTGGGGTTACATATTTGACTCAACATGACATCAAATTTCCAAAGTAATGGGATTACATACATAAATAACTTGACCTCAATAGTCCATACTTGACTGAATTTTACAATGTTTGACAATATGGGTCTTTACATGACCTTTACATCAAGAGACAAATAACATCAATATATGACCAATGCTTTCAAGAATCACCAAGAAACTTAGTATAATAAGAAATAGAACTAAGCAGCAGCATCACCAACCAATATCTTTAGCAAGTAATGAATGAACCATGAAAACATCATCATTTATCAAGTAGTGTGCTCAAGCATCTATAATGACAACAATGTGTTATAAGAAGCATAACAGATTCTCCCCCTGAACCTATGCCAACTATTCATTGTCAGGTCTGATCATATTCAGCTCATCAACCAACAAAGCTATCAAAAGAACCAAAACATCAATGACATATTGTAGCAACTCATGAACCATCATAAAACAATATCATTTCCAAGTATCACCAACAGACTGTAACCAATCAATGTCAGAACCATAAGGACCAATAGTAACTGATTGAAGCATATCATAAACTCTCCCTGATACTTTTCCATTATTTCTTCATCTCAAAGAAACATACGTGAATGTATAGATCAAAAACTTGTGTATATACACGATTTTCCTTCATGTAATTCGCGTACAAAAAGTAAATTGTAGTAATTTATAGACTTAGCTCCCCTTGTACATGAAATACCAGTCAAAATAATTAGCAGAGTGATGAAGCATAGACCATTCTTAATTTTTATCTGATATATTCAAAGGAATCATGTGGAAGTGGCTTTCTAATATATTTGCAACTTGTTCCTTTGAAGGAACATATTTCAGTTTGACCTTTTGTTCAAGCACCTGTTATCTTAGAAACTGATATTTGATTGGAATATGCTTGGTCTTTTAGTGCATGACAAGACTTTTAGATATACTTATGGCACTAATATTTTCACAAAGAATATGTACAGGTTGAGGATAAATGATTTGAATGTCTTGTAATGTTTTCATCATCCATAGAAGTTGAGTACAACAAGATGTAGAAACAACACATTCTGCGTCAACGGTAGATAAAGCAATGGAGCTTTGTTTATTACTGAACCATGAGGGCCAAGCGAGGTCCCAAATAAAATGCTCCTCCACTAGTAATTTTTCAATCATCAATATTTCCTGCCCAATCTGCATCTATGTAAGCATGAAGTGAAAATATTGCATTTTTGGGATACCATAGACCAAAATATTGAGTTCCTTGTAGATACTTGAATATTCTCGTAACTGCTCAGAGATTAGTTTCTTTAGGATTTGCTTGAAATCGTCCAACAATCCCAATTGCATGAATAATGTATGGTCTTGTACCTATAAGGTAAAGAAAGTTTCCAATCATATATATAGATCTATATTTTGGTTGATTGAATGAAGGAGAAACATCATTTTGAATAAGATTGCATGTTATTACCATTCGTGCGCATACCGGCTTCCAATCTTCCATTCCATATTTCTTCAAAATTTGTTTGAGGCACTTGGTTTGAGAAAGAAAGATATCATTCTCAGTTTGTTGAACTTGAAGGCCTAGAAAGTATGTTAGTTCACCAAGTAAAGACATTTCAAATTCTTGTTGCATAACTGAAGCAAATCCTTGACTCATAGATTCTACATTCCTTCCAAATATGATGTCATCTACATAAAAAACAACTATCAAGAATTTATATTTATCCATCTTGATATATAGATTTCTATCTTCAAACCCCTTTTTGAATCCTTGTTGTTGAAGGTACTTATCAAGATGATAATACCATGCATGAGGAGCTTGTTTCAATCCATACAATGTTTTTTTAAGTTTGCACACAATATTTTTATCATTCCCATGAATGAACCCTTCAAGTTGTTTTATATAGACCTCTTCTTCTAGATCCCCATTTAAGAATGTAGATTTGACCTCCATTTGATATACTTTAAAGCTATGAAAACTTGAAAACGTAAGAAACATTTGTATGGCTTCAACTCTAGCTACAGGTGCAAATGTTTCTTCAAAATCTATTCCATCTTGTTGAGCATAGCCTTTACATACAAGTCTTGCTTTGTTCCGAACTACATCTCCATTTTCATTCAGCCTTTTTAGAACACCCATTTGTCCCAATAACATTTTTATCATGAGGCCTTGGTACTAATTCCCATGTATCATTCTTTCTATCTTATCAAGTTCATCATTCATTGCCTTAACGCAACGTTCATATTTGCTTGCTTGATTCACATTTTGAGGTTCAATTGTGGATAGCAAGGCTATAGAACTAGAAGTTCCAATAAGATTTCTTCTAGTTTGTATTCTTGTGTCCTTTTAACCTATAATTTGAGATTCAGGATGATTTTTCTGACCATGCCTTGAAGGTGTATTTGTATCTTCATTTATTTCTTCTGATACTTCTCTATTTCCTTCTTCTACAACCTTCTAACTTGTAATAGGAACAGATTTTTCATCTGGTGGAGCTTCCTTTTTGGTACTTGTGGATGCTTCATCAATCACAACATCAATGCATTCAACAATCTTTTGAAGCCTTTTATTATAGCATTTATATCCCTTGCTTCTAGAAGAGTATCCAAGGAGGATTCCTTCATCAGATCTAGATTCAAACTTTCCAAGTGTATCACCATATCTCTTTATGTAAAATTTAATTCCAAAAATTATAAAAATTTTGACAGTTGGAGGCTTACCAAACCATAGTTCATAACAAGTTCTATCGCAGTTTACTTGAACATGACCTTTGTTAAGTATATTTACGATTGTATGTTTGCTTTGCCCCATAAGATATGTGGAGTTTTTTATTCATCAAGCATGGCACATGCCATTAATTGGATTGTTATGTTCATTTTTTCTGCCATTCCATTTTGTTGAGGAGTCTTAGCTATAGAAAATTGTCTTTTGATGCAATGTTGTTCACGGAAATTGAAAAACTCATCTGATATAAACCCTCATCCTATATCAGTTCTAAGACATTTGATTTCAAATCTAACTCATTTCCTACCAGATCCTTGAATACTTTAAATTTGTCAAATTCTTCATCTTTATGTTTAAGTTAGTCAATCCAACATAATCTTGTCGAATCATTAATGAATAATATGAAGTATTGTTCACCCCAAGGAGATTTGTTTCTCATAAGACCACATAAATTAGCATTAATAAGTTCAAGAGTCTTACTTGAAGTACCATCTTTAGCATTAAATTGAACTCTGGTTTTCTTACCAAATTGGCATGATTTGTAGATGTTATTTTCCTATGGAGAGATGTTGGTCAAGTCAAGAACTTCTCCCATTTTTATTTATTTGTATAATTGAGAAAAGTTAAGGTGTCCCTATATTTTGTTCCAAATCCATCTTTCTTCATATTTACTTAAGTAACAATGTTCTTGGTCTTCCAAGACAAACCTTTCCTGGATTTCTTGTTCCCTTTATTATGATCTTGCCTGTGTCCAGATTTCTTACCACACAATTCTTTGATCTAAAAACAAATTCATGCCCTTGGTCACACATTTGACTAACACTCAACGATTTATGTCTTAATCAATCAGAAAATAAAACATTTCCAGCCTTGAATTTTTTCTCCAATAGCACGATTCCTTTCCCTTTGATAGCAGTAGGTGAATTATTTCCAAAAGTTACATGCTTTTCTTTCTTTATTTAATTAAAAGACATAACTTATCTTTCTCACCTATCATATGCTTTGAACATCTATTGTCAATGTAGCATAGATTTTCTTGATCTCCTGCATATAAAGCTAGACAACATTTTTCATAGTTTATAGTTTTATTTTTCCATACCTTAGGAGTTATTGTCTTTTATTCATGATGATAGGATGGTCCTATTTTGCTTTTGCATTCAGTTTCTTTATGAACAAATTTATTGAAAATAGAACATTTAATTTCATCTTGAAGATGTGAGAAGACATTGTAAGCATATTTATTTGCCCCAATCTCATTCTTTTGTTTTCATGCTTCTCTAGTCATAGTAGTTTTATAAACGACACACTGAACAACTTTATGACCAAAATTATGACAAGTGAAGCATTGACCATTGAAGTAGGAATACCTAGGAGTATAATACCTGCTTAAGTAGCTCCCCCTTTGGTTGTGGTAAGTTTGTTTTACTTAAGAGATATTTGATCCTTCATTCCTTTGTTGAGAGCTGGAATTCTAATGATTGCTTCCTTTTACGACATTGAGATAGCTTCATGTACCTGTTTTAGAAGAAGATTTTATAGTTTTTAAAGATTCACCATTGAATCCAAGACCTGTCTTAATTAGAGGAGAGCATTGGACGTTGATGATTTCTTCTAAAGTCTCAGATCATTTAGAAAATCTAAGATTTAGAGCCTTTGTTTTTTCAAGTTCCTTTCATAGACCCACTATTTCAAGTTCTAAGCCTTCACTGTGCCTTTCCTTTTCTAGAATTTGTTTCTTCAATACTTCTTCAACTAATTTAGCTTCTTCCAGTCAGATTTTTATTTGAGTTATTTCTTTAGTAAGAGTATCGTTTTCTTCTAGATTAAAAAAAAAAAAAAAAAAAAAACAAACAAACAAACAAACAAACAAACAAACAAAAACAAACAAAAAAAACCCATCATATTCAACTACACATTTTTCTTCAAATGCTATAAGTAACGGATATTCTTGATCAGATTCAACATCCTCGTTATTGGAAGAACATTCACTATCTTCATGTGTATAAAAACTTTTATTGTTATCAAACCTTCCTCTATGATTCCCTTTGAAGAGTTCTTCCTTTTCTCATGATTTTCTTTCTAATGACATCTAGCAGGGTAGTGACAAACTCTTCCATAGGCAAAACATTTTAAAGGATTCTTATCTCTAAACTTGAAAGTTCCTACTTGGAGTTTATTTACAAAATTTTCTTCTTCTTCATATGATATGTAACCTGTTTCCTTAAGCTCCTCCTTTTCCTTTTCTTTATATGTAGCTTTGAATGTTGCTTCTTTGATTTCCAATAGACCCCCTTTTCTCATTTCATAAGATCTTAAGATCCTACGGAATTGTTCAACAGTGAGGTTCTTCAAATCCTGCATTTCTTCAATGGAAAATACTTTTGATTCAAACTTTGGGGTTAGAGATCTTGGAATTTTCTCAACAACCGTTGAATATTTTAGTTCATCGCTAAGATTTATCATTGAGTTAACAATCTCATCTACCCTAAGGAAAAACTTGCAATAATTTCATCATTATGCATCCTGATAGTCTCATATTGAATTCTAAATGTTTGAAGTTTTGCGCTCTTTACCTTAACATCACCTTCATAACTTTGGGGTTAGAGATCTTAGAATTTTCTCAACAACCGTTGAATATTTTAGTTCATCACCAAGATTTATCATTGAGTTAACAATCTCATCTACCCTAAGGAAAAAACTTGCAATAATTTCATCATTATGCATCCTGATAGTCTCATATTGAATTCTAAATGTTTGAAGTTTTGTGCTCTTTACCTTAACATCACCTTCATAACTTTGGATGGTCTTGCCCCATATATCCTTTGTGATATTTAGCTGCATGACATTCACAAATTCTAATTCTACCAAGCTTCCTAAGAGATCATTGACTGCCTTTGCATT
This sequence comes from Pinus taeda, assembly GCA_000404065.3. Lineage (NCBI taxonomy): Eukaryota > Viridiplantae > Streptophyta > Pinopsida > Pinales > Pinaceae > Pinus > Pinus taeda. The sequence continues at coordinate 134,239 of APFE031670674.1, forward strand.
AGTCTCATATTGTTTCTTCCCTGCATCATCTGTGGGGATGGAGGATGGATATTGATAGCCTCCTTCAACTATTTTCCAAACATCAGCTCCAAGTGACTGCAGTTATGCCCTCATTCTGACTTTCGAGAAAACCAAGTTCATTCCATTAAATGATGGTGGTTGGATAGAAGATACTCCCTCTTGATTGCTCATCTTGATAAATCTTCCTTCAAGAGATCAATCTTCTTCTGAAGGACCGGCTCTGATACCAATTGTTAGGAAAAATACTGAGAGGGGGAGGGAGGGGAGGTGAATCATTATTTTACTCACTTCAATTTCAAATTTCTTATTCCGATTTGTGTACACTATTGTTATAAATGAAACTAGTGTATATGCGTGACTGTTATTAAGGAAACCCACATATATCCAAATAAATAATACCTTCAACCTTAATGAGTGCATCATTACTTCCTTATTCATCAATTAATTAGTAATCATGAGTAGTAAGAAGTAGAAAGATCAACAACACACAAGAATCATATAAACACACATGAACACCAATATTTTTAGGTGGAAGCCCAATCTGAGAGAAAAAAAATTGTTGTTGTCATCTTTGACTTCTTCTTTTATTAAAAGAAAAACTTCTTACTATTTTGTACTGGTGCAGACTCTAACCATTACGCAGGCATCGACTTGCGAAATCCTACAACCTTCTCTCGTTTTCTAGCACTTACTGGAAGGGACCTCTAACCCCCTGACTTTGTTTACCATCCCCTACGAGAAGGGTGGACCACTTTTCATAATATTTCATATTGGATCCACTTTCATCATTAAGCTCAAACCAAGTAACAATTGTGAAACCAATCACTGAATCCAAGCACCAAATCACTAAACCAATTGAATCATTAAATCCAATTATATCAAATCAATCCATATCAAACCAATTCACATCCATTCATAAGTATACCCTACCATGTATTGTTCATCACAGAAACCAAATGATGTCATTGCAAACCTTGATCAAACATATGGCAGAATGTATACGCCATTGTTTTGAATCATACTTGTGTATGTAAGTGTTTCCCCTGGAGAGACTTGCATACATATTATTGATACCTAAATCTAAATCACTGTAACACTGACTTAGTCATTGAATCTTATACTGAAACCATCACAGATCATTAAACCAAATACAAATCACCATACAGTAGCATCATCACTAATCAAAATTCCATTCCATAACCAAATCAACCCAACTAGTATTGTCAAACATAGATTATTATGCAAGAGATATCATCGAAAGACAACAACAAACATAACAAAACTAATCAAATATCATCAACAACCCATATTGCAAAACCCTAACATGTATACACGATGTTTACAAAGCCCATCTGCATATGTACGCACTTACCATTCTTAAGACCTACGTATAGACTTTGAAATTTCTCAGAATATGTATGCTACTATTTAGAAGTAGGTGCATGTATGTACACGACTTCTCATAGGAAAACCAACATACAGATCTAAAATCACTAAATCATACCTTCGCTACAACCACAACAGCTGTCAAACACAAATCATGGCATACACACCATTACAGTCACACATCATTATAACATCATCATATAACTATCAAATCATAAATATATTAACCAATATGTATTCATTTCAGATCTATCAGATATGATCCATTTCCAAGTTCCCTAGTGCACACCTATTTTAGATCAAATCGTTCATAAACAATTCAAAAATTCCACACACAACACCTTGATCACCATCTCTTTATATAGTATTTTCCTTATCCAATACCTTAGGTAAATACCTTGGTTGTTTTGTAAGTATTCTTTGATGGGATAAAATATTCGTTGTCGCTTCCAAATACTATGGGCCAATACCATGATAAAGACCCCTAATATTCATAATACCATGATGCAGATTTTGTACACAACTTCTCTTCGCTATACCTACGTATGTACATGATTTCGCTTCATAGGACCCATGTATACTTTCTCATACTTTATCTTTTCCATCCATATGTCTCTGAATTGATATTCCTTTGTTCATATCACCTATATCATTTGTATAACCATCATGTTGACATCTCTATCAAGTAGGTTTCCATCAAGGACAACACATTAGCCATAATGTCAACACCATAATGATCCCACACTTAGTCCATTTTGGAGTTTTCATGTCTTCGCAACTTTCATGACCAAGCACCAACCTTCCTGCCTCCTTGAACTATGCACTATGTCCTCACAAGCCTCAGTGTAGCACCCTTTCTTTATTGGAACTGTGAACTGCGTAGTCAGAGAGAACTACCTTCGTTAGCTACACACTACACAATCTCAGTGCCTAGTTATTGTCAACTACACTTTCCCACTATGCAGTCCTTTCCCAACCTTGCCTTCAGTGTGCACTGCACACTTCCAGTCAGCAGCCAAGTCATGTCTAAGTCTCTACAGTGCTTAACTGCAGAATACATTGACTCTCTCCTTCCAAAAAAGTGCACTACATAGTCACAATGAAAAATCTCATCATCTATTCCTCCACTTAGTCCATTTTGGAGTTTTCATGGCATACACACCATTACAGTGACACATCATTATAACATCATCATAGAACTATCAAATCATAAATATACTAACCAATATGTATTCATTTCAGATCTATCAGATATGATCCATTTCCAAGTTCCTTAGTGCACACCTATTTTAGATCAAATCATTCATAAACAATTCAAAAATTGCACACACAACACCTTGATCACCATCTCTTTATATAGTATTTGCCTTATCAAATACCTTAGGTAAATACCTTGGTTGTTTTGTAAGTATTCTTTGACGGGATCAAATATTCGTTGTCGCTTCCAAATACTATGGGCCAATACCATGGTAAAGACCCCTGATATTCATAATACCATGGTGTGGATTTTGTACACAACTTCTCTTCACTATACCTATGTATGTACATGATTTCGCTTCATAGGACCAGCGTATACTTTCTCATACTTTATCTTTTCCATCCATATGTCTTTGAATTGATATTCCTTTGTTCATATCACCTGTAGCATTTGTATAACCATCATGTTTACATCTCTATCAAGTAGGTTTCCATCAAGGAAAACACATTAGCTATAATGTCAACACCATAATGATCCTGCACTTAGCCCATTTTGGAGTTTTCATGTCTTCGCAACTTTCATCACCAAGCACCAACCTTCTTGCCTCCTTGAACTATGCACTATGTCGTCACAAGCCTCGGTGGAGCACCCTTTCTCTATTGGAAATGTGCACTGCATAGTCAGAGAGAACTACCTTCGTCAACTACACACTACACAATCTCAGTGCCTAGTTATTGTCAACTACACTTTCCCACTGTGCAGTCCTTTCCCAACCTTGCCTTCACTGCGCATTGCACACTTTCAGTCAGCAGCCAAGTCATGTCTAAGTCTCTACAATGCTTAACTGTAGAATACATTGAACCTCTCCTTCCAAAAAAGTGCACTACATAGTCACAATGAAAAATCTCATCGTCTATGCCTCCCTAACTTCCTCAACTACACAGTCATTCCTCCCTGTCCCTCAACCCTTGCACATTGTGCAGCCACAAATCCTAGACCCTCACTCCTTGCCTCTTTCTCCTGTGTACTACAAAATCCTTAAGCCTCCTCCTCTATCTTGCACATTGTCCTAGCTCAATCAATATGTTGCATTAGAAACATGATAGACTAGGAGATTTTTGGACTAATTTCAACTTGTCATGAGTGAATTTTGTTTACAGGTGTTATTATCTTGACCTGACAAGATGATGTTAAAACAAAATATCAGGGGGAAGCTACAAGAAGACATTTATGAAGTTGAAGATACAAGGAGATCATCAATCAAGGAGATAAAGGGACATTGGATCATGACAGAAGAATGAAGATCAAGATCACATGGAAGGCTCTATATCATAACCAGACTCTAGGAGGATGAAGTTGAAGAACAAGCAAGACCTATCATGAATATGTGAAGATAGTAGTAAGGAGAAAATATTGGCATTGATACACTGCAATGAAGTTTCATGTGACCATCACCAAGTCATGGCTTCTCAAAGTGTCACCATAAAAGTCATATGTGTCATTGTATTTTTCCACATGTAATATTGTATTTTGGAAAAAATAAGAAATGTAAAATGTGTGGAAGCCCAAGGGTCACACATAGAATGTGAAGAGTCATGTAGAAGCTCAAAGTTCTCTTAGGAATTTGAAAAGTCACATGGGAGCTCAAGAGTCATGAGGGAGGTAGAGAGTCACCTCATTTGTTATATATACACCCGCATAGCTCAAGCAAAGGACTTTTCACCTTGGCTTCTCAAGCTAGGTATAGGAGAGAAGATTAATGTTTTGAGAAGAAAGTAGTTTCTTAACATTCAACTATTGGAACTAGTGGTGTATCATTATAATGGTTAACCTTGGGAATTTCACTTTATAACTCAAAGTTCTTGGAGCCGACACACTTTCATGCATATGTCATGAACATTTATAAGACTATTCTTTCATTGTTTGCAGTGTATGTTTATGTTTCTACATACTAATGAAATGAACTACTTCGTTGGCTTTAGTATGCATCTTTGAACTATGTGTCTCTTTTTTTCATGATTGTTATTTGTTTGCAAACTATTTCACAAGATAAGTAACGATTCTTTCAGATATGTGTCTGTGTCTTTATTAGGATGGTACTATTAATTTTCTCTTAAAGACTCACTTTATTTTCCCTTCCATGAAAGAACCATTATACACTTTGCAATTGAATACATCACAAGGCTAACTTACTTGTTTGTCTTGAAAGTATACGCATTTCTCTTGTGTCATTTATTACATCCTAGGAAAATCATTAAGAATATGGTAGTCGGACCTATTTCCCGAATGGGGATCCTACTCCAAATGTTGTGAGGTCTAGTTGGGACTTCATACCGAGGAGACCCCCTTGATTGTTGGCGACATCCAACACCATGAACAACTTAATATGTCAATATGGACAATATGGCTGATATGATACAAGTTCTTTGGTCCGCCAATATGTTGGTATAGTTGTGGTCCTAACCTATGATAAGGTGGTATGTTGATATGAATAGACCATCCAATATGTTGATATGTTAAATCCTCTGTGTTACACAAAAATATCATCACCTTGATTATTTGCAGTTGGTATGGGTCTATCACCACCTATACCAGCCTCCTAAGCAAGTCTCAGACCTCAGCTCTTCAAAACAAGCTTTGTATATGAGAGAAAGACATCAAAAAAGCAATGTAACTCTGGTTCCGCACTTTCTCTCACTTTTGCCTGCGGGCCCGCACCTTTTGTTCAGAATACCTGCGTACTCATACGCTCTGTATGTAAAGGGGAGGGTGCGTACCCCTGTGAAAGTCAAAAGGCGCAATTTTTATCTTAAAAAACTCACTTTGGGTTAATTCTAGATGTTTCTAGAAGGAATTTTGACGTGGATTGTTCGCTCCCAATTGGTTCATGCATCCCAAAAGAGAAGGAGCTAATCCCTTGTTAGGAGGAGCTATCCCTTTGAAGGAGGATTCTATCCCTTTGAAGGAGGACCTAGTAACTTCCTCCATTGCACTATAAATTGAGGCATCGGGTTAGTGGCTGGGGAGGTTAGAAGCTGAGCATTTTTTAGGGTAAATGCTGGTGAAATCAAGACTTCCTATTTGAGCTTAAGAGGAGAGATCACATACCTTTTTGGCTTCATTTGGGAGTGAGTGAAGCTTGTCAAAGTAGAGGAGACTTCTTGTTGGACCCTGGGAGGAGCTTGTACAGCGTCAAGGCAAAGGTTGTAAAGTTCTTCTTCTTTTGAATTAGTACAATCAGGCTCATTTTTCTAACAAGTATCTCATGTTATTTGTTCATGGACTCCTTGACTTTCATGTTAAATATGTTTTATAATATTGGTTTTTCAGGTGCTATTTAATCATTTTCCTTGTTTGTGTTTGCATTGCGACAAAGGAACTTACTTGGATCAAAGGAGAGAAGGCATCTCCAAACTTGCGTTGGACATGAGGTAGGCCTTAAACACATTTGTTTGCCATTATTTATAAAGCGCATTTAGAGAAAGATAGTGTCTGTTTGGTTTGTTTGTCATTAGGTCTTCATTAGATTCTAGGAAGGTCTATCTTGTCCGCAAGATCGACTCATTCCGCGTGACAGGAGAGTTTGATCTAGCACTGACCTCTGGCCTTAATCCTCCAAAAAATTACGCAAAAGATGCCAATCATGCCTGCTTCCGCTGACTGAATAAAATGCGTAGACATGCCGGATAGACACTTGTTGCATGTCACTGCACTGCTCTAAAAAATTGTGTAGTTTTTGCAACCAGTCACCCTGTCAGCCAACCTGCTACTCATCCTGAAAACTGTGTAGTTTTCATGAGAAGTCTCCCAACTGCCCAAGATCCCGCTCAACTTAGAAACTACATAGGGATGTTCAACAGGCTAGCGTCCCATCTCTGCACAGTTTTTGCTAGCAGCCTCCCGCAGCCCGCTGCCAACTCCCCCGAAAAATTGCACGATTTTTTCCAGCAGCCCCCTACCAACTCCCTAGAGAAATTGCGTAGTTTTCACTGCTAGTCTCCCTCTACTGCTTGCATTGTCTCCCTGAAAAATTTGTGCAGATCTTCCCTCTAGCTGAGCTAGATCACACAGACAAATACTATTGATCTAGATTGCCCATCTCATCCTCCCAGTGAACTCTGCACATTTTTCAAGGACAGTGCCCTGAACTTGCATTTTGTCGTGAAATGTGCCTTGCACAGTTTCAGATCCTTGTCCTCTCTCTCGGTCACCCACATCTGAAAGCAAAAAAGATGCATCATGATAGACTAGGATATTTCTAGATTTGATGTCATCTTGTCATGAGTGATCACATATAAAGGTACATGAATGAGACATGTCACGACAAAAAACGTGATGAACAAGGGGCGCATGCAAGGAGACTTGTTCGTGAACAAACGAACACATGGAGCCTGTAAAAGTACGAGCAAAGGAGAGACATGCACATGCAACATCAATAAAACACCAAGACCATTGAAGACTCTGCACACCTTTCCATGCGAAGGTGAAGCTATGATACACCAAGCGCACATCCATCACTCAGCAGCACTGCAGCTTGACATGCACACCAGCAACAACATGAACATACCAGCTTTGTCGTGTCGAGTCATGTCATGATTCATCTCGGCCACATCACTATTGTGGGCCACATTTTTGTAATCAATGTAATGTAACGTGGAAGTCCAAGAGACCCACATGTAAATCTGAAGAGTCATGTAAGTCAAACAGTCATGAGAGAAGTCAAACTGTCACAAGGCTAGTTTACCCTTGGCTATAAATACCCCTCATTCGTACATGAAAAAAGACTTTTCACCTTGGCTCCTCCCACACAACCTTGAGATTCTGTAGTATTTTCTTTGAGGAGCGAGCAGTGGCTTCAACACCCTACTATCAGGGTTAGTGATGTATGGTGTACCGATGTGTCTTGGAACTTTTGCTTAATTTGGTAGCTTGATAACAAGCCAACATGTTTTCACACATGTATTATATTTGTTTGTAAGACTATTCTTTGGATGCTTGTAATGCATGTTTCTTTAACCTGTGTTAAAATAATTGAACTATTTCGGTTGTTCTAATACATATGCTTACAAAAATGTGTTGTATAAGTTGTTAATGTTGTCCCACCCATGTGGGATATCCCGTCAGACACTTGACATAACCATTCTCATAAACTTGTTATAATGACTGTCGCACTCGTGTGGACTACTCCACTAGGTGTTGTATGCACTATCCATTCACTGTGTGTTTGTGACTACCACATCCAGGTGGACTACTCTGCCAGAAGCTACAGATGTTCTATTGTGTTGTGTCTCTCTGATAGAGTTGGGACTATTTCCTTTCAACCTGAGACTCACTTCCACCCTTCCCCTCTACTGTGAAAGAACCTTAACACAAGTAACACTAAGCACTCACCAGGCACGCGAACCTCATTGTTTGAAGACAAATCAGACCACCCTCATGTGCTGAAAAGCAAGAGCTAAGACAAACCTTTAAGATAATGGAAATCGAGCCATCATACTGGATGGGACTGCTACACCAAACAGTGTGAGATCTAGTTGGGACTTCATACCAGGAAGATCTCATGAATGTTGGGAGGCACAACACCGTCAACACTTTCTTAGCTTTTCCTTTACCCTTTTTCTTTCCTTTCAAGGATTTATCTACTACGGTAGACTGGAAAACATTTACCTCTGAGGTTTTACCAGGATTCTTTGAGTTTTCTCCACTATTGGAGGTTGCAGCAGCCTGAGAAGATTTAGTTTTCGTAGAAGAATCTGGGGTACTACTAGATGGTTAGGCCACATATCCATTGATACCATCAATGGGTGGTGTATCTGCGGGTGTGGAAGATGCAAGACTAGTCGAAGGTCATTGGGCACAAGGCAGGAGTTCATACAACGTGCCAAATTGTGAATAGACAAGATCCAGATACTAGGCACCAGTGATGGGTTATTCTTTAATTACACAACCACCCATGGCTATATATTTAGCGATAGAGGGGATGAATGATTTAGTAAACCATTCAATCAAAATCTGATCCGAAATATCAAATTTGAAGAGACGACGTGTACATCTCCATTTAAGGATATGATCAAAGATATGAGTGAAATTCATTTGTTGCAAAGATGTTAAGAGATGGGTTCTAGTCTCGTACGAGACATGAAATTGGAAATGGGTGAGGAAAGCCATGGCCAAAGTATTGAAATATTGGAAAGTGCCTCAAGGGAGCTTGAAGTACCATTTAGCGCCAGTCCCTGTCAAAGTATGATGGAAAAGATGTAACTAGATTGAATCATCAACCCAAGAGTTAGAGGAACACCAAAGGTGGTAAGTCATAACATGCACTTGAGGGTTTTCTCCAGATTTACCTTCAAACTTAAGATAGTCACTTGGTATTTTAGTCTGTACCAGAGGCCAATACAATGAGTGTAGTATTGGGTCATTTGTAAGCCATGACACATCCAAAAATTCCAACGTTTCCAAGAATGGAAGTTGTGGATTAAATGGGGTGTAAGGTCTTTGGTATGTACCAAAATGAGTCTTCAAACCTTGCTAAGTTTGGGTTTGCCCCCATTGTGGTGGGTTTTTTCCATAAGGAAGTTGACCACAAGGAGGTTGACGATAAGGAGGTTGACCATATGGAGGTTGAACATAGGAGATTGAAAATATGGAGGTTGACCATAAGTAGTCTCATGACCATATTGGAAATATGGAGTTTGTGAATCAAGCTGACCATACTGTTGTTGGTAAGGTCCATGTTGCATCTGCGATGGTGGCGGTTGCTGGTAAGGTCCCTATTATGATTGCAAGGGAACCTGCGGAAAGGGCTGCTGGTAAGGTCCCTGTTGGGATTGGTAGGAAAACTACTATTGCGGCTGTAGGTAAGGCGCCTTTGTAGGGTTGGATAGGAACTTGTGGCGGTGGTTGCTGGTAAGTTCCCTGTTGGGATTGGTAGAAAACCTGTGGTTTCAGCTGCGGGTAAGAAACCTACGGCTGTGACTGTGGGTAAGGTCCATGCTACAGTTGGATAGGAATTTGTGGCCATAGATGAGGATTACCAGTCCCATAAGCATACTGCATTTGAGGACCATATTTCCTTTTATGACCTACCTACTGATAAAGAGGAACTATTGATAGTGGAGTTTGGGGCTGTTGAGAGCTGGTAGGAATATATGGATGTTGGTATGAAGGTTGAGTCAAAGGGACTTGGTGACCTTCTAAAGGGATCCTAATGAAATTACTTGATATAGGAGGAACTGGTGTTCCACCTGGGTTAGAAACAACACCAATGGGTTGACTTGCCCCCGATGTCAGAGAAGAGGTTGCATAGTTTCCACCAAAAGCAGGAGGTATGTAGTGCGAAGGTAGTTCCCCCCCAGATAGTGGGACAGATGAATTTGTAGGTTGTCCACTCACATTGGGGACAATAGTTACCATGGCTACATTAGGAGGAGAAAAAAGATTAAGAGGAACACGTGTTTTACCTACTGACACTACAGGTTGGGTAGGGGTCTATTCAATTACCATCACATTTGGAACAAATGATATGGTAGTAGGAGTGACACCAGATGACCAAATAGGATTACAAAATAGTGAATTTTCTCTAAAATTGTTGGAAAAAGCATCACCGAGAGAGTTATAACCCGTCAGGACAAAGGGTGCGCTATAAGCAGGAGGTGTACTTAGCCCACTCGTCATGTAGGATGAAGGCTATCTAGCATAGAGAAGAGACTAAAACATTGGTACAATAACCAAGTATGCAACAAAAAAATCTTCCTAACTAGACCTTTCACTTACACTATTCCAATTCACCCAACAAAAGTAAAATAAATTCGATTCACTGACATGCAGCTACAAGAATTGTACACTTTTCTTTTTCAATGTACTCACCAAAAGTAAAATGAAATTCAATTCAAATGCACCTACATGAATTTTTCACTTTTTATTTTCAATGAATGAGAATGCACTTCTTTTAAGCTTTCAACACTAAGAAATGTCATCCATGCTCAATGGTAATCCTCAAAACAAATTTTCAATGCAATGTAATCTAATGCAATTCGAAAAGTAGACTTTGAGATGAAAGCTAAGAAAATGAAAATGTGGTTTCTTTTATGATTTTCAAAAGAACTAATAATGTTGTAGTCAATAGCAGATCAATATTCCTTCTACACATTCAAGCAACAAACAATAAATCTGACCTAAATACCTAAAGACTCAATCAAGATTCACTTTCACTACTTCAAACAATGGGATGAACTTTTTGCAAACGAATAAGAAATCAAACAAAATGATAGAAAATTCAATGCACACAGATTAAGATGACACTTTAGAGATCAAGACACAATAGACCTTTATGGGAAAACCCCTAAAAATTCTCGATTTTCAAGGATCAACGCGACTGTAACCATTAAAACCTGTGCTGACAGGGTTTTCAATGCTACTATAAAGGAGAGAAAACCTACTGGCAGCACGAATGTTCCAAGATAAAAAACACTGGATGAGAAAGGCTTAGGAAAATAAAAATAAGTTCAAAGATAGATTCAGACTTGACACTTAAAAGAACAAACTACTCAGAATGCAGATCCATAATGAGCCTAAATTACGGATTACTAGGAGGTTGGCCAAACTAACCAAAAATACCAAACATAAAAAACGGGTTTGAAAGGTTATAAGATCCCCAACGGAGTTGCCATTTTTTGTGTGCAGGAAATCCTTTCTGCAGATAGAACCGACCCCTCTAGTCCTATAGGAGGATCGAGCAACAAACTGGAAAAATATGTGCAAACTTTTGTAGTTTATATAAGAAAATACAAAGGAAGATAGATGACCTACCTCACTTTGATGCTAAGACCCGTTGATGTCGTTATTGATCTTCTCACTTCCAAGTTCAATCCTATCTACACCGTTGTGGATGAATACCTTCAAGGAAGATCAAACAGATATGACAAAGGAATACATAACATAATTCATTCTAACATAAACTATGTGACAAATCAAGGAGTATCACACTAAATGAGTAATGATTTAAACACTTAGGGAAAGGAAACACATAATTTATTATTAATATAAAGTAAGGGAAGTATACAACCACTTAAGCCTTGATGTTGGAAGCCTCCTTTGGATGAGTTTCCAAGTCCTAGCCAAGACCTTGAAGCACTCATTTATCCTTAGAAAAATGGGCAACATTTAGGCATAGTTTCAGCATAGGAGAGCAACAAAGTAATAACCAACCAATTGCGGATAGTATGGATCTCATTTATAGGGAAGGAGAGGGAGTTAAGGATCCATAAAAGGAGGGAGAGGTTCCATAACTCAAGGGAAATATCCATGAAATTAGGATCAAGCACCAAGAATGGGAGATCTTGCTCTAATCCTTATTCACATGTAACCATCTCGCCATTGTTGAGACTTCTAGTAAGAGAATATTCTCCTCCATGTTAGGAAAAGCTGCCTAAAGAGGTTCAACGCTAGTTTTCCTTATAAAAGTTGCGCTGGAAGTGGTAAGTTAGCATAGTGCAACAAGTTAATAGCAAGAGTCACTAGTGGTGCAAAACGCTTCTTAGGGCATTTTTTTCTTATTTTCTCCAAGGTTGCTTCTGTATATGTTTCATGGTAAATGAAATGACAACTTTAATCATTTTGATTCTTAAGGATATGGGAGGGGAATTGTGACAAAATACCGTGTAACATAAGACCCATTTGAGTGAGAGTTCCTAAAGGGAGAACGCCTTATGGAAAGACATGGCACTCTCGTTGAGGGTATTTGTCCTTGTAGTGAAAAACAATGTACTATGTACTCATAATCATCTTGCAAAATTTAATGAAGTGACCTCCCCACTCTTGCACCATAGCCCAAAGGTGTAACCCACACTGGGTGAACTCCATTATCATGTTGGGTTGTGTTATATTCTTTCCACGACTAACCTACGTAGTGAACCGGGGGGTTAGAGGGGGGGTAGAGCCCCCCCTTCGTTACGGTGATTGTGCAGCGGGGGCCGAGTAGCCCCCCTCTACGGGGTTCGGGGTAGCGCCCCGAGAAATTTTTTTTTTGGACCCTATATTAGGTTGGGCGACCTACCTATGGTTTTCGGTCCATGGTTTTGGACGCGATGGTTTTCGGTCCATGGTATTGGATGCTTCGGCATGTATAAATAT
>APFE031670675.1:0-16071 GCA_000404065.3 Pinus taeda
CAAGAGGACAGTCATTTTTTCAAGTTTTCTTACATGAAGTCCATCCATGCAGACAAAATATTCATTTGAGCAAGACGAATGTATGTGCCCAGTGAAAAAGAATCTTTGGAGAATCTTGTGGAATCTTAAAGATTCCCTTGGAGGCAGATTTTTTATCGAGGCAGAATGTTGTCAACCTTATAGTCATTTCTCACATAATTTCACAAGGATCACATTAGTGTGCTCCAAATATTCATATGGGCAGTAGATTACCTAACCATCTTCTGGAATGAATCTCTAGGTGAATCTTCAAGATTCCCAAGGGTACGAAATTTGATGGTGTCAGAATAGACAAGTTTACATTTCATTTTACACCACTCATCACTAGAATTAAATGGTGTATCCCATTTCAGCAACTGAGGTTTTAATTTTTTGGCAATCTTTAAAAGTGGAGGTATAGGATGTATTCATGTTATATCTTTCTTCATGATTTCCTAAGATGATGTCTTTATTGTTGAGATCTATGATTACCATTATGTTTAGGGACACTTTTTGCCACATTATGTGAAATTTTTTTAGCTTCTCATGTTGAAGGAGGACCCATTTGAGTGAGAGTTCCTGTAGGGAGAGAATCTCATGGAGAGACACAACACTCGGTTTAAATGTATTATTCCTTGTAATGATAAAGAATTTACTATGTAGTCATGATCACCTTATAGCATGAATGAAGTGACCTCCACTCTCTTGACACTGGGCCCGAAGACATAACCCATGATGCGTGAACTCCATTAACAATGTGTTTTTGCTCATTCATTTGATGGTTGTTGTTATGTTTCGTATTCTTTACAATATGCACAAGTGGTATATCATTCTCTTTTAAATTCAATTCTACTAGCATCATAGAAGTAAAATATCTTAGATAATTCCAGTAGCTAAAGAGATTTGGATCAAGTTTGGTATCATAGCGGTCTTCTCATTGATGTGAACTGTGAGTTTGATTGATTGGAAGTGCAACAAGAATTGAAATGGAATCATTCTTGTGGAATTTTGTTATGTTGTCATGTTCAAGAGTTATTGTGTTGTATTGAAGAATTATGATAAAATGTTCTTTCGTGTTGTCTTCATGACAGTTTCATAGTATGGTATATCCTTTGCATTTTATTTTTTAATAATTTCACCATCCAATTTTACATTGAGTTGAAGAGAATCTATTCCAATTTGTTAAACCTACTTTTACTTACAATGTATGGTAATCATATGTATATTTTTGTGTTGTCTTCATAACTACCTGTTATCATCTTTATATGGATCCTTTATTTTCTTCTTTTAGGTTCTTTTTTATTCTTGAGGGGTTTTTCTTAGTAGCCTATCCTCTTTTTTCAAAATAAGAACAAAATCATTTTTTCTCTTGAAATAGAAAAAAGGATTACATGCTTAGCCCTTCAGCTATGCCCAATGGGAAATTCAAAAAAATACAGAACTAATAAAAAATATGCCTTAGTATGTATTATCTTACGGTACTTATCTTAATTTTTGGTTGTTTAAAATAACTGAATGAGTAGGAATTTTTGGTAAAATATGCCGAAATTAGTTTTCACGAAAATTTTGCAATACATGAAATGATTACATATTTAGCACTCTGGCTATGCATGATGGAAACTTAAAAGCTGAGAAAAACTATGAAAAAGAGGTACCCTAGTATGCCTTAGTCAATGGTAGAAAGTTTTAGTTTTCATTGCATTTGAAACAACCCCGAGGAGTACGATTATTTAGTAAAATATCCTTTAGTTATTTTCCATGAACTTAGTACCTTTTGGAACTTTGTAGATTGCCAAACATTTTTTATTGTATTTACCTTTAACACTAGCGTTGGAAATGAAGTTTGTTTGTAGTTATAGGGATAGATAAGGAAAGGTTATCTCTTACTTCAATGAATTTCTTTATTGCAACTATTGTTTGACTTTGTCATGCATTTTTTTTTTAGGTTAGTTTATTTTTCATCATTAGTTTTGTAACGAGTAGATATATGTGAAGACATTTTTTGGTAAGAGTTAGAGATTTAATTGACAATGATTGACAATGTGATAGTGAAGATTCAACATTAAAATTTGTTAGAAAGAAATCGGAGGATGGATGCGTCTTAATTGGTTAACCATCTAAAATCATTTCATTCTTTATTTTCTACCTTGTCTTCGAGGTGGTTTACAAAGGTTCATTGATATTTTGAGTAGAAAAACTATTATTTTGAGGTGGAGAGTTGAGACACCATTGATAATGTCAAGGAAAATATTTGACATGAAGGAATACATTTTACGTAGTGATGTTTAGTCTTTCTAGCAAGAAACTAGAGGATGGTTGTCTCTTAGGTCATTATAACATCTAAAATTAATCAACTCTTCACTTATTTTTGTGTTTGAGAGAAATTTTCATGAGATCATCAAATATTTCTCTCTGTTAGAAATAAATGATAAGATGATAGAATTGTGGCCAATTATAATATTTAGGACAAACTATTCTACTTCTTTTCCTTCATCTGAAAGGGGTTAAGAGGCGAAACAATGTTTAATCTATTTCATTCCCCTGTGAGGACACCAATCCTCAATAAGCACCAAATTACAATAATTCTTGGCTCCAACATGAACCAAGCCTTCAATACACCATAAAATGGACTTCAAATCAAGCCTAAACTAAATCTTCAAAGGCAAAACTCAACCCTAAACTTGGCCTTCAAACAATAGAGCACATCCTCTGAAACTTATATTTCAAACCACATAACTCATTCCTTTAAAAAAAATTTTAAAAGCTAAAATATTGAAAACTAAAATTTGTTAGAAAGCAATTGGAGGATGGATGGGCCTTAATTTATTAACCATCCAAAACAATTTTATGCTTTATATTTTACTTCATCTTAGAGGTGGGTTACAAATATTTAGTGATATTTTGAGTAGCAAAACCATAATTTTGAGGTGGAGAGCTCAGACACCATTGATAATATGAAGGAAAATATTTGACACGAGGGAATACATTTTTCCTAGTGATGTTTAATCTTTCTAGCAAGCAAGTAGAGGATGGTTGTCTCTTAGGTCATTATAACAGCTAAAATTAATCAACTCTTCAAATGGTTTTGTGTTTGAGAGATATTTTTTTGAGATCTTCAAAGATTTATCTTTGTTAGAAAGATGTGATAAGATGATATCATTGGGGCCAAGAATAATATTTAGAGAAATCTATTCTACTTCCTTTCTTTCATCTACAATGGGTTAAGAGGCGGAACAATGTTTAATCTATTTCATTCTCTTGTGAGGACACCAATCCTTTGTAAGCACAAAATTACAGTAATTGTTGGCTCCAACATGAATTGAGACTTCAATACACTAGAACATGGACTTCAAATCAAGCCCAAACTAGATCTTCTAAGACAAAACTCAACCATGAACTTGGCCTTCAAGCAACAAAGCATGTCCTCTAAAACTCAACTTTCAAACCACATAAGTCACTCCATTAAACTCATCTTTCAAAAAAACAATATTCATCCCTGAGAAAAAAGAACTCAAACATTCAAAAAAATCTCCCCAAGATCAATGCGAAAATACCTTCAAAATAATGTGCCAAAAACCTTCCATAGAAAACTACATGAACTCAAATTCACTTCATTTCTTCTTAGTTCATGAGGTATGAATTTCAGACCTACTCCCTGGATCTCCTAAAACAATAACAACATAATTGACTCACGTTGTTACATATGCTCATTCTCACATATATTTATGTGTGTTTGGATGTTGGGTTAGGGCTATCTTGTTGTAATGTACAATGAATATTAAAACATTCATTTCTCCTAAACCATGAGGATTTAGATAAAGTTTCATATACTATTGGAAATGTATTGGAATAATATTTCTAACCATATATCTTATGCTACCATGTGATCCAGGTAGTTGGATAAAATATGCCTTCAATATAGGGTGTCCAAATGGGGCCTACTTCTACTTTGGTTGGGTCATATTGAAAAATATTTCATATCTCCTCATTCCTATGGAATTAGAGGGAGTTCCATACAACATTGGTAATGTATCATAATATGTTATTTGACTATTTAAATTCCTCTTTCACTTGGATGACCCTTGATGTCAATAACAACCACTTTCAACACTCACAACTTCTAACCTAAGAAAAAGTAGAATATTGTGTTCTATATGCATTTTGATGTTCATATGAGTGAGGTTGTAATAGGTCTAGTTTGATGATTATTGGATTGCAAATGCCCATTAGATTAAATTTCAAATTTTAGTGGAACAGGATTATCACTGTTCATGTTCCAATATTCTTTCTTCCATTTCGATGCTTCCTCTTGATGGGGATTATATTTGTTATAATTCTGGACCCCCATTACAAGAAACGTGTCTACCGTAACACATAGACCAATATTATTTATCATGATTTTGGCTTTATTCCATCCATCACAAGTTAAAATACCTTAGTTGCACTATGATATGTCACCAGAACTATCGGTTATCGAAAACATTCGCTACACAGTGCAGTCATTTCTCTCGATTTTACATTTCCACATTAAGAACTGAAACCGTTGAATCATTTTCATATGAACATTCATTGGATGGTTTGTTAAGCACAATTTTTAAGGTTCCAGTGGTGACAAGGTCGATGATCGGTGCGGGGTTGACTCTCGCTGACCCATTGTTGACTGTATAAAGCACTACATATTTTTCTTGGTGCTAACCAATTTTTTTGGAAAATGTAACTTATACATCATCCCAATGTTATGACTTCTAGTTGTTGTATAACACGTGTGTCATTAGATTATTTTTGTTCATGGTGTATTTTGGGGCCGACCGTTGACCGTCCTGTGTAGGTCCAACCCTTGTTGACCTTGTGTGATGTTACATTTTGTGGTTGATTGAGACTGTGACCATAAAATCTGGGTAGGTCCTTTCTTTGTGACCAACCAAAAGAATTTGAACTGCTTGGTCACATACCTAATTGGTCATTCCATGGGTACCATGTGGCACTACCTGATTGTGCCATATGGTCACCTACCATTGGGCCACAAAGCACAATCACCTGCACATGTCACAACTTTTGTCTCTGCCTCATCCAAATCTCTTCAGTTACCAAAATTAACCAAAATAATTTACTTCTGTGATGTTAGCAGAATTGCGTTCAAAAGACTAAATATGTCAAACGACTATAAAAATTTTCCCTTTTCGAAACCATCTGTTATGAAACCAGCTCACAAAAGTATAGAAGAGATAGAAGAATGGCTTAGAAATAAGCCTCTTCGAGAGGGAAACCTACTTTACATTACAAAAATGAACAATTCTTAGATGATACAAATGACAAGACCTCCTTTCTATACATAGGAGTCTAAGGGGTTATAGTATAATCAGAGCTGACATAACAATAATAATGTGAGGGCACAATAATAACAATAGCGATCTTTAATGCGGCACACTAATAAAAATATGGGGACTACATAGGTGTACATTTTATAAATTACGTTATTTATAAAGGATATGTTTTACATTGGAAAAAATGTTCTTATACATTAAAATTTGATCATTCTTGTTATATATATGTATATCTATTTTATTATATATGAAGAATAATTAATAATAGTGTATATATTAAATTTATTTCGATACTTGTATGTTTGCATTGTGTATGTTGAAACACTGTAAACGTAGTTGTATCAAGTGATTAATAGTAAATGTAGTGAATAATGTTTTCCTCATAAAATGACTTATACCAATTCAATTGGAAGACCATGTAGTGCTAGGGATGAGGATTAAAATGAGTCATTGATTGGTAACATTTCTCTTCAAGTGTAAATCTACTAGCACCGGTGGGATCACCACCTTTTTTCCCTAAAATAAGCTTTCGTCAATTTATTTATGAAAAGGTTTGATTGAATTAATATTTTCTTAATGTTGTGAATGATTCATTTTCATTTGTTTAAAATTTTCTATTTTATAATGGCTAAGATCTATACTATATAAAAATTTGTTCTGATAACAATTAAAAGAGCTCCTCTTTGCTTCGAGATTATAATCTCTACTAACAGGGTTAACCAAGCGAAGGTGGAAGCGTAAAAACAATTTCTAATTATGATTTGTTGTAAATGTTCCAATTATCTTTTTAATGCTTCAATGGATAATGCAAAAAAAAAAACATATGTTAAAAATATGAAGAAAATAAAAAAATAACCGAATACATTTTTAAAAACAAGCAAAAAAATTAAAAATCTTGAATTATAAGTAAAATTCAATATAATAAATAAACATTAAAATATAATACAATAAAACTATGAGAATTAAGCTAATCATGTATTTACAAAGCACATGGATTTATTGACAAAACAATTACTAAAACTACTTGAGCAATTTCAAACATAGTGGACTATAAAATGTAAACACATATATTAACCATCACATATTGACAAACAAATTCTCACATTTATATGCAATTTCAAATGCAATGGAATATAAAATTTAAGCACATACATTGACAAAACAATTCTCACTTTTATATGCAATTTCAATTAACACACAAAATTAAAATTTAGATGAAGATATATACAATTTTAAATTTTTAAATATTAAACAGACAATATATAAATTAAAATCTGCATTATGAGTAACATTGAAATTAATAATTCAAGACAACAAAAACATGATTGCAATTTCAAATAATGCACAAAATTCAAATTTAAATAATGAAATATACAATTTTGAATTTTTAAATATTAGAAACAAAATACAAATTCAAATAAGAAAACACATATTTTAAAATCCCAAATAAGGAAACACACATCAGACAATTTCAAGTCAATACAAAAACTAACACTCATATATTAAATAAACAAACACACAATATACAAAATATAACATACATTTTATATACAAACTCAAATTTAGGCTGTGAAATTATTACAATCACAATTCAATAAAGCAAACACATAATTACAATTTCAAGCCACATACAATACAAATATTCATAAATAAATATCCACAAACTCACTCACACATATATATTCAAGTCCTATAAAAAAGAGATACAGAGTACACGTTCAAATAAATAAACACTCAATATACAAATTCAACTAAATACACAACATACAATTTCAAAGAACTAATTATGCATTAGACAATTTCAAGTCAATAAAAGAAAACACTTATTATGCAACTTTAAGAAAAAAATAAACACAAAATATACAAATTAAAATCTGCATTATGCATACACATTCAAGTTCTATTAAAAAGATATACAAAGGACGTGTTGAAATAAATAAACACTCAATATACAAATTCAACTAAACACACAACATACAATTTCAAAGAACTAATTGTGCATTAGACAATTTCAAGTCAATGAAAGAAAACACTAATTATGCAACTTTAAGAAAAAATAAACACAAAATATACAAATTTAAATCTGCATTATGCATACACATTCAAATTCATCAATACAACAAAAAAACATGATTGCAACTTCAAACAACACACAAAATTCAAATTTAAATATGGAAATATACATTTTTTGAATTTTTAAGTATTAGAAACAAAATACAAATTGAAATAGAAGAACACATACTTTACAATTCCAAATAAGGAAACACAAATCAAACAATTTCGAGTCAATACGAAAATAAACACTCAAATATTAAATAAGAAAACACACAATATACAAAGGACAAGTTCAAATAAACAAACACACAATACACAAATTCAACTAAACACACAACATACACTTTCAAATAACTAATTAGGTATCCTACAATTTCAAGTCAATAAAAGAAAACACTCCAATATGCTTATGCAACTTTAAGAAAAATAAACTCACAATATACAAATTAAAATATGCACTATGCATACACATTCAAATTCATAATTCAATACAACAAAAACACATGATTACAATTTCAAACAACACACAAAATTTACATTTAAATAAGGAAATATACAATTTTAAATTTTTAAATATCAGACACAAAATACAAATTCAAATATAAGAACACATATTTTACAATTCCAAATAAGAAAACACACAATATACAAAGTAAAATATTCAATTTATATACAAATTCAAATTTATGTTTTGAAATTAATTACAATCACAATCCAATACAGCAAACACACAATTGCAATTTCAACCCACATGCAATGCAAATATTCATAAATAAACATTCACACACATATATATATGTAATTTGAAATAAAGAAACATATAGAGTACAAGTTCAAATAAACAATGACACAATATACAAATTAAAATCTAGATTATGCATATACGTTCAAATTCGTAATTCAATACAACAAACACATGAATACAATTTCAAATTACATACACATATTCATAATTAATATTCATACAACCACTCACGTACATATGGAATTTCAATTAAATAAAAATACAAAATACAACTCCAAATAAGCAGACAAACAATATACAATTTTGTGTTGAAATACAAACGAAAATAATCATTGTCAAAACCACTCACATATATATTCGATTTCAAACAGGCAAACACACAGTTCAAATTCGTAATTCAATACAACAAACACATGAATGCATTTCAAATTACATACACATATTCATAATTAATATTCATACAACCACTCACGTACGTATGGAATTTCAATTAAATAAAAATACAAAATACAACTCCAAATAAGCAAACAAACAATATACAATTTTGTGGTTGAATACAAACGAAAATAATCATTGTCAAAACCACTCACATATATATTCGATTTCAAACAGGCAAACACACAATTCCACTAACCCACGCACACAAAATTTATAATGAACAAAGAAATATGGTACAATTTCAATTCAAAACATCAACATAAATACATAAAACATTTTCAAAATCACAAACATATATATACCATTTCAAAGAAGTAAATATATAAGAAATGGATTTATAAATACGTATTCTCTCATTATATTATATAAAATAATGCAATACAAAAGGCTTTAAAAATCAATGAAAAGAAAAACAAACAAAAAAGCACCAATATGAATGGTTTGTTAATTAGAGAGATATTTAGTGTTTTCCAATACATTGTGGAAGGTTGTGTAATTTGTATTTGGGTAAAATATTTTAAGTTTTTTTAATTATAAATGTGTTTTTGGTTAAATGCAATTGTAATAAGTGTTGTAATATAAATGGATGATCATGGAAGTGTAAGATGACCTTCTTCAAATATAAATGGTGTAACATAAATGCATCTTAAAAGAGTGTGTTGTTACGAGTATGAGTTGAAAGAAAAGTAATCAACACAAACAAAAATAACTACACTACTCAAAGAAAAATGGAGTCCATCCTCCTTAGAAGTTGTAAGGAGTTTAGCCTCTTCCATAAAAAATAACTTATCTTACAATATTGAAAAAAAAGAAAAAAATAATATATAACTACACCAATATTTATTTTGGGCAAAACTCTTTTTGCATGTAGTACCATACAAGTATTAGAGAAAAACCATATATTTTTAATAAGATATAACAAAAATTATCAACTTCTCTTATATATAAAAAGAATGATCATTTCTATCACATATTTAAATAATGAAAAGAAATATGAATTTACTTTCCTTCACACTTTTTCTAAAAGTATAAGTCATTTCTGGAAACAAATCCTAAAAAAAATGCCCATAAAAAAGTATTATTAATGAAATATGAGATGAGTGTTTTGTTTTAATTCTTTTCTTAGTCCAAAAACTAATAAACATAATTTTTATTTTTAAATAAAAATATATATTATGAATCATGATTATATATGTAATCAATGATATAATTAAATTTGATTTTTAAAACCTAGGATAGGTTATTCCATTCTATGAAAAATAAAAGTAAAAAACAATTCATTTCATTTTATCTCACTTTAATTATGTCTAGGAAAAACCATTACAAATGGTAGAGGGGCATAATTGACTCTCCAAAAAATGTTGTAACTGATACAGGATTGAAGCGAACCGAAACAAGCCTATATAACATAGAATTCCCAATTGACGCGAAAGACCTGAGCTGAGCTGCATTATTATTATTTTTTTA
The DNA here is from genome assembly GCA_000404065.3 of Pinus taeda. NCBI lineage: Eukaryota > Viridiplantae > Streptophyta > Pinopsida > Pinales > Pinaceae > Pinus > Pinus taeda. The sequence continues at coordinate 10,048 of APFE031670675.1, forward strand.
TAATTTGAATAAACCAATGATGAGAAAGAGAGTTGTATTAATATTTTGAAAATGTATGGATTATTAATTTGAAAAATTAATAAACGAGTGACAAGGAAAGGGTACAGAAGCTGGGTCAGGTTGAGGTTGAGCCAGTAAATTCATTGGTGGCTTTAATTGACAAGTTAAAATTGATTCAGGGTAGGGTTTTTTATTCAGTTACAAATAAAAATTACAAGGATTCAAAACCATGGATTGAAGTAGCACATTAACACACAATGTATCTGGCTTTAACTAGCATGAATGGTACAGGGCCTCGCTAATACCAGAGGGAAATAAATGAGTAGAAATGGTAGAGGGACTAGCTAATCGTGGAATGGAGGGGATCGGACTTGATGAGGCGTTGAATCCCCAAAGAAAGCGAAGGTGAAAGTTGTACTGTAATGTGACTGATTCCGGAGGATTCAAGCGAAGGAAAGCTATATATATAACAGAGAACTCCCCATTGACACAGCTGAGTTGGATTATTATTAATAATTTAAAAGTTGTATAAAGCAGAGATAATAAAGAGCAACTCACTATATGTATGTATTATTATTAATTTGAAAAAGTATATTATATATTAATTTGAAAATTTAATAAATAGGGTAACCGTAAGCTGACGAAGTTTTAATGAGGTGCGTTTTGGGTTTAATTGACATGTTATCATTGTTTAAGGGTGGGTTTTAATTGGTTACTGATAAAATATATAAGGGTTAAAAACCATGGATTACAATATCAAATAACACAATACAAAGTAGGTTATAATAAAAAATTAACACGAATTAAACTTATACATAGCACAACAGGCAATAATACAAAAACTCGGGTAAAAATAACATAGGGCGCACAATACAGTGAAAGAAGCCACACGTTAAGCTAAATCCAGAGATATGCGTGGATTGAATCCTTGAATGAAAAAATTAATGTAATAGAAATGGTAGGGTAGGGTAAAACCATTGAATGGGAAACATAACCCATCAAGGGTAAAATTCTTGGAGAGAAAACAAAGCCATAAATCCAGCTCATCCACACGGCACAAGGGTATTACAAACTATTGAGGAAACCGAGCAATACGCAACACGTTAAAGCCAAAAACATCAGGTTGAACCAATACCCAACACAATATACAATATGAGTTACCCAAAACGGAAAAATCCCACGGGTTAAACAAACAAATAACACAAGACACATAAACCAAGTTATGTGCAAAAGAAATCATGGGTTAAACTAATGAAGATGAAGTTATACCGGAGAACCAATACACAGAAACCAAGTTATGTCGAAAAGAAAGCATGGATTAAACTAATAACAAGAGGTTATACCGGAGAACCACAAACTAAATTAAACTAGCATGGGTTAAACTAATAAAGAATAAGTTATACCGAAGGACAACAAACTAAACCAAACTAATAAGTAGCACATTAAACCCAAATACAGAGCTATCGGAAGTGATTCAAACACGCAGTGATGCTTGAATTCGCAGGGGATGGGATAAATTCGTGAAGCTAGAGCGATAGAGCCATAGACCGATTGAACCCAAATACAGAGCTATGGCAGGTGATTCAAAAAGCCAGTGATGCTTGAATTCGTAGGGGATGGAGTAAATTTGTGAAGATAGAGCCAGAGAATGATTGAAGCGATGAAGGAAAAATAAAATGTAATAGAAATTATCGAGGAGGCCTATGGAAGAAAAAATTAAATCTATTAGAAATTTTTGAGGTGGAAGCATAGCCATAAACTAATTCAAAGAAGACATACACAGAGAGGGCCATCTCTACATATTTGGAATTGGGATTCGATTTCATCTCTTCACCCAGATAATTAGGATCTACGAGGTAGGTTTTGAACAACAGCAACATCAACCACCTATTTCTTTATTTTTATTCATTTCGCTGAACAAACAAACTAAAGTACAAGGTTATGAAATGGAATTAGTTTTCATAGCAAAACGCACAAATGAACAAAAAGATTGAACTAAAATTAAATAGAATTTGATCCATACCATTCCGGAGAGATAATTGATCTCGATGAAGCGAAAAAACTGTTAAGAAACTCAACTTCCATGCCCTGCCGAGATAATTGATCTCTATGAACCCAAAAAAATGTTAACCAGCTCACCTGCCCTCCGCTACCCTATCCTTCTTTTGCCAGCCTCAGCCTCCTCCTCTATCCCACACAACCATGACTCACTCAAACATAACTCGACCTGCACCTAGACACAAACATACCCAATCTCAAACCACACAGACAGCCAAACACACACAAGCATAGCCATACGAGATATTGACAGACGAGATATGGACAGAGGAGGAGGAAGATGCTGGAAAAATGATAAGAATTAATATATGTGTATGTAGTGATTCCCCAGCACCCTTCAACTGCTACAAGAGTTTTACCACCTATAACTGTTCTGTCTTCAATTTTAGAGCTCGTGTTTTTTCTTCAATTTCAATTGAATTAGCGCCTTTTTGAAAATATGTTGTTGGGTGGATGCTTTTTTTCGTGCAGGTTGTTTTTGTTTTTTCTGGTTGTTCTTTTCATTAATGCTTTTTTTTGCCATACCCTTCTGAACACACATATTGCAAATAGGGCTTCATTCATGGTTTTACCGTTTTTTATTTATTCACATAATTACGTATTGTGGATTCAATTCTCATTTTAATATTTTATTTATTTTTGAGGATGTTGGAAATACTGTGTTGAAAGGCTTGACGATAGGAGAATTTTCTGGACATAGCATATTATGTTATTTATTTTTAATTTTATCTGATAGTTATATGATATTTATTGGATATTAATATTTTTTTTTCTTTTTTTTTTCAATTGCAAAGCATCTTGACAAATTTGTAAAGCTCCGTTTAAAAAGTTTTAAAAGCAACAAATATTTACAATGAAGGGAAATTAGTGTAGCCATATAAACCATAAAAGTGCAAATGAAAATGTGTGGGCCCACGTATTAAAAAATCCTTACAATGAAGGGCGAGGTCTTCCATCTTGATAGGAGTTACAGTTTTGAGAACGACAACAATATTACAATGAAGGGCGAGGTCTTCCATCTTGATAGGAGTTACAGTTTTGAGAACGACAACGAATATTTACAATGAAGGGAAAGGTCTTCTATCTTGATAGGAATTGTACTATAAAAAAAGGAAATGAATCCTTACAATGAAGGGCAAGGTCTTAGATCTCGATAGGAATTAGTGTAACCATATAAACCATAAAAGTGCAAGTGAAAATGTGTGTGCCCACATAATAACAAATCTTTACAATGGAGGGCAAGGTATTCGATATTGATAGGAATTAGTGTAGCCATATAAACAAAATGGCTAGTAAACAAAACACTTACGTCATGATATATTTCACATTACAAGGACTAAAAAAATCATGAAGATCTCAAAACTCATAATTAAATCTAATTGGTTCTCTATTAGGAGAAGAATGTACCCATTTGTTTTTCCTTCATCCCCCAAGTAATATGTAGGTCATGTGAATGCTAAAATTCAACATAAGGAAGAAATTCCTCTAGATTAGCAATGGTTGATCTTTTTTGGGATAAGAAACCTTGAGATATGACTTTTATAGGTTTATCCTAAAGGAATTGACTCTCCCATGAGATCTTTTTCTATGTGCTGGTATGCAAATTTTTCTCAACCACTTCAACCTGAGAGTTAGAAATAATTGACAATGATAAGGAACACATTTTAGATAAGGAAGGAATTTCTCCATAACCATACATATTGATCTTTCTTCATAAGCAAGAGAAACTCCTATAACTGAGGGAAGATTATTGGCTTTAACAATGGTGTAAAAACTATCGTTAATGAGGTTGGCACCATTGTGACAAATAGTGGAAGAAAGGATGTTCCAAAGAAGGATAATGGTAGGTTGAGATTTCTTGACAAGTATGTGAAACTCCTATAAGTAAGGGCAAGATTATTAGCCTTAACAATGGTGTAAAAAGTACATTTAATGAGGTTGACACCATTGTCACAAATAGTAGAAGTAAAGATCTTCTAGAGAATGATACTCATATAATTATTTCATGTGGTATAGAAGTTGGTTCATATTCTTTCCATTTTCATTTTATACCTATTTAAACAGTCAATAGGTATAACTGCCAAAATTTTCTCACGTGACTTAGTTATTCTACTTTGCTTTTATCTCCACCTATATACTCATCATATGATGTTGTCTAGTTGTTGTAATTATTTGGAGGCCTTTTGTCCCTGTGTCTTCCATAAACTTTTTCTATCTATTATTGAAATAGCATTGTTGTCAATTTTACCTATCTAGGAAAGAAACTTCCTAAGTTCTTTTATAAATGTAATTGAATATTGTTTATGAACCCTAACGTAGATTTAGTGGAATAGGAGGCACTCAGGTGGTTGGAAAATATTTTAACCAATTTCTGTCAACTGCAAGTCTATATATTTTCTGTCAATTACTATTTAGTATTTACATTTCTCAACTATAACTACTCTTCCATTTTTTTTAGTTAGCCCAATGAAAAGAAATTTCTTTTGCTTTATTTCCTAACAATATTTACACACTAAAGAAGACTTTAACGTATTTTTAATAGCTAATATTTCAGCTCTTTCCATCTTTTGTATGGCTACTATTCTCAATGTCCCAATTTGATATGGCTTCTTGAAATTTGTGATTTCATTCCCTACAAACATTTTGATTTGATCTCACGTGTGTGCTTAATTGTTTTCTCAAAAGTATGTATTTCGTGCTCAACATTATAAGTCCTTAAGTTAATCCAATTGATTTAGCGTGATTGCATTTATCTATTTAACATTCATGAAAACTACTGTGATATGGCTCTAGTAGTTGATGTTAAGGAAACAAACGGGTTGGTTATAGGGAGATTGTTTGTTTCAGTAGATATAGTGGACAAGATATTATTTTCGTAATGGAAAGTCCTATTTATACATGAACATATTGGATGGCCATGAAAATGTCTTGTTTGTTAATATTTTCCCTATTTTTAGGGGATTCATTTATTCAAAATGCTAGTTGGTTTTGGCAATTTTGAATGAAAACAAATAAAAGTCTACATTATTAGCTCAATAATTTCCAACATTAGATAGAGTACAATGTCCAATAATTTCACACAAGTTCCTAGATAATGTTATAAGCTATTTCAAGTTTTATCTTTTATAGTTGATTGCTTGTAACAAAATTCCTATTCCAGGAATAGATATTTCCCTTCCATGGCAACTTGGAATCATTCTTGTGGAATTGTATTATGTTGTCATGTTCAACAGTTAATATGTTGCATTGAAGCATATTGATAAAATGTTATCTCATTTTGTGAAAACAAGACTTTCATAATTGGTATATCCTTTGCATTTTTTCTTCAATCATTTCACCATCCAATTTGGGAGTGAGTTGAAGAGAATCTATTTGAATTTGTCACAAATACTTTTAATTACAAGGTATTTGTGTTGTCTTAACAATTAGCTCTTAGAATTCATCTTAGGTGCATCATTTCTTTTCTCCTCTTAGGTTCTTTTGTATTTTTGAGTTGTTTTCCTTACAAGTCTATGCCCTTTCTTCAAAAGATGAACAATTTTTTTTTCCTTTGAAAATAAAGGAAATGATTATGTCTTTAACCCTTCAGTTATGCTCGATGGGAAATTCAAAACAAGAAACAAGTAATAAAAAAACCCACCTTATTATGTATTACCCTATGGTACTTTTTTTAATTTTTAGTTGTTTGAAATAGTCCAAAGAGTCTATTGTTTGGTAAAATATTCCGAAATTAGTTTTCATGAAAATTTTGCAATACATAAAATTGTTATAGATTTAGCACTTTGGCTATCCATGATGGAAATGCCAAGATTTAGGGTTTAGGTTTTATGGTTTATGGTTTAGGGTTTATGGTTTGGGGTTTAGGATTTATAACACTTTAGTAAATTCTTTTAATAAACACTTAAATAACAGTTTAAAATTCTTTTTAAAATTTTATAAAATGATTAGAGTTTACGTTTTAGGGTT
>APFE031670679.1:43710-60281 GCA_000404065.3 Pinus taeda
GACCCATAGTTATTTGGAGCCAATCATTTTTCAACTGTATAATATGGGCTTAGCCCCTTTTTCCTTTAACACTAACCATGTGACCTTGTCAATGTGGCTTGAGATTTGCGGTCAGTGTTGTTTGGTTACCCATGTGACCATGTCATGCGACCTTAACCCTAGGGGTCCATGGTTGCCCGCATGATGTCATAATGTCATGTAGTAGCCCATTAGGGGGTGCCACATGTCACCCTTTTTTGGAATTTTCACCATTCAGAATGTGCCAAGTGTACCTACCATGTGGCAAGACCTGGAGGCACCACATCACCTTAATGATGTCACTTAGGTGACATGTCATGCCACATCATCCCCTTGCATGCCATGTCATTTTTGTCACCCAATCATTCCTTTCCACATCACCAAGGATTCCATGTCACATTCTCATGCCAATGAAATTTTTTCATTTGTCGAGACTTCAACATTTTTTCTTTGAGACAATCATGGTGTGCCATGTGGCACTACATTATTGGTTTTCAAGGGGTACTTCTTGGATTAACTAGTCAGCATGTAAATACAATATTTGTCATTTGATCCATCACTTGTTCACCTGATCCATCATATTTGAACAAAGGTGCTCGATATTTAACATCAATAATAATCATGCATGTTTGGTTGTTATGTTTCATTGACTTAATTGTTGAACCATGGATCCACCCATAATTTGTGCACTGGTTAACAAATTTGGGAATTGTGGGTTTGGCCCAATAGTTTTAGGCCCTTATCTATTTCTTATTTTCAAATGGCCATAACTTCTCATCTGGGAGGAGTTTTTCAGAGTGCAATATACCATTGGAAAGGTCTTGGTGAGAAATATCCAACCATGTAGTTCATATGCTCATTACGACGTCATAATTTTACCAAAATACAGGAAAATTCATGCTTCTTTAAATTCATAGCATGCACAATATCCGACTGTCACACTACTTCCTTAGGTATCCCCTTTGACATCAATGGTACTTATTGTCATCCAGTGTCCCATTTAACATTAACAACACTTGTTGCCATCAATGAAAATACTATGTGCAATAGAGGCACCGAATTGAAGGAAGCACCCACTCCCTGATATGTAGGTACCAACCTACCTTGCCTATAAGATCTTTGTTTCATTCATTTTCAAAATCAGACCCCCAGGCACATTCTTCTCAATTTAAAATTTAGACGTTAATTGCTTTAGCTCTTAGTCAGCTAGATAGTCTAGAATAATACAAACATGCCCAAATCAACAATTCAAATCTACTCTCTTCTCTACAATTCTTCTACTCAACCTTTCATTGCTACTCATCAAATTATTCTCTCACACACATAGTCCCACATTATTGCACTCACATTTTTCACACCCAATGATTCTTTGTTAGTCGCACACCACACAACAGTTTCGGTTTTCTTATTCATATGTCACACAACTCAACTCCAGCATTCCCAACACTCTTAATTTTTCATATGTTAATTATCCATCAAAGTAGCTAACTTTCTTTTGTTGTTCTCTTCCTAGTTTATGGTTTGGCCCTTCAATTAGCATGGGTATATATCCATGGTATTTACCCATGCAAATCTTGTTTAAATGTATCAACAACCCAAGTTGTTTGACTATATCAGCAACTGAAATTATTTGACTGTATCAGCAAATCATATCCAATTAATTTTGAACTTGTCAATGGTGTAGGGGTTTTATAGCTCATTTTCTTTTATTTTTGTTTTCATATGTCCATTGGCGAAAACCTAAACCTAAACTTCATAGGCACTTACCAGTCTATCAGATTATTGGCCTTTTCTCCATGCACTACCATAACTTGATGGATGATAGGACCCCTAGGTACTAACTCTTTAGCCCAATGTAACTAAGGGTTGTGACCAAGATTTTCTTCTTTGTTGACCCATCGCTTTGCTTCTCATCATCCTTTGTTTATACATTTTTTTCCCAGACTGTTGATGGCCAATACACCCTTTGGTGCTTTCCTATCTATCACTTGCAACTGAGGGCTATGACCATTTATTTGCTACTCACCCCTCATCATTGTATGACATTCACATTTTGTCTCTCTTCCTCTATCCATGTAGTGGGAAATAAAGAAGAGCATCATTTGATGATGTTTCATTTCAACAGGGAATTTTTTCTCAGATGCCCCACTACTCATTGCTCTACTGCTAGAAAATATTCATCATGCTTGTTCCCTTTCCATTGGGTGGTGGGTGGTGGCCAATGGCCCCATCTTCGTAAAAACATGAAAAAAATCCCAAAAAAAATCAACATTGAAAACCCTTGAAAAACTAGTCCCTAACACAGATCCCAAGGCATCCAAAGTTTCCACATCAATTCCACATATACCAATCAAAATGTGTCATGTATCATCCATGTTATCATGTACAACCAATTAATTCTTTCCACACGTTTTCTTTTAACGTGTATCTTACCATGTGTCACTAGCCAACTATTAATTTTTCCGTAAAACACAAAATCCACCTACTAGGTGTCACTTTCACATGCTTCCATGTCATCATCACTTCCATGCCATTCTCTACCACTTTTCGTGCCACGTAATTTCCATGTGTCACTTGGAAAAGGTCTACTTGGCCACCCAAAAAGGTCAAATCCAACAGTTATGGATCATAACCACAGAGTGCCACATGTCATCATGTACACATCTCTACCATGTGTCATCATCTCATTGGGCCACGTCATTGAACTTCCACCTGTTTGTGCCACCGAGAACCTCAAAAAATATGTCAAGTATTGTCACCTACTACCTCACTGATGTGTTCTTTGTATGCACATATTTTGCTCTTAGCAATTCAATAAGCACCTTGGTGTCTAGTATGAGCACCTTATGACCAAGGGCCTTTCCGCCCCACTACCTATTGCTCGTTGTTTGCTTATTTCTCATTGTTTGATGCTCATTGTTGTTGCTTGTGCATCAAAAGGGCCAGGCTGTTCAATAAGAACCTAAGAACTTCATCCCAACCCCCTGTGATCAGGGGCTAGGACCAGCAGCTTACCGCTCCACTGGTCATCACCTGTCACTGCATTTCATGTGAATTTGCTATGATATTTTGGCACCGCAGTGTTCCTTTTGGAACCAAAAGCCTTTGGGATCCATGAATAATCTTCAATTGAAGATTTCTTCTTATCCCTTGGGAGTTAGGAAAAGTGCCATATACCATTGGAAATATTTCTGAGAAATCTCTCTACCCAAACACGTAGTTTCCTTATTTGAGCTAAAGAACTAAAGAAGAGATGCCTTCAAAGATATTACTTTCATTCATGACCTCAAACTAGCAATCAATACATATTAGCACATCAGTATCAACACATTAACACATCAATGATAACACACTTACTAGGCTCCCCTTGAATGTGACAAAAAAAAAATAGCTTTGACATCAATGACTTACACTTGACATCAATGGCAACAACTGCTAACATGGTCAACACCACATTTCAATTTGGGGGATGATTTTAAGGTTTTTGTTGGCAACATAATGATGTTTTTAAGGCCACGCTTGCAAAACATATGAATTTTAACCCAAAAAAACTTACACCCAAAATGAAGAGGGAAGAACCACACTCGCTCCTAGGATCCAAGACAAATTTATCGACACACATATTTTACATTTATACTCTCAAAAGGCTAAAATTAATTATTTAGGTTTTCATTAATATTGCATCTACTTCCATCTTGGAAACTTTCAAGGGAATTTGATATGACTACAAAGAACAATATATGGAATGGAATTGAGAGGAAATAAAGTTACTGCACTAAGGGGTTTGTCACTCACTTTATGGCTTATAATCTCATAGACACACGGGAGGAAGAGCTTTCAAAAATTGAAGAAATAGGGAAGGATTACTTCAAGAAATTTTCATTCCTTTTCGCATACATTACATAGAGGCTTACAATCCTTCAATTAGAGCTATAATGAGCCCCACAATTGTCCATTTTGTCTCATATTTTCCTACCCATCTCACCCCTTGTAGTTTCTTATTAGTCCATTGATGCACTTAAAACATTCCTATATTATTATATAATGACATTTTTAAATATCACTTAATCATTTTTATTTTAGTCCATTTGATATGGATTAATGATGATAAAGTGTGATGAATGTTGGATGTAATGACCCTTTTAAGTATTACTCAATGATTTTTATTTTAATTAATTTGATATGGATTAAAGGTGAGTGTAACCGCCCCTCCCACATTTACCCAATTTCAAAAGCCTTCCAAGGTAAACATGATATAAGTGTCACTATGACATGACCCATCCTCTTAGTTCCAGTTAAGGAAGTGGAGCCTACAAACTAACCACAAATTGACATCCTACAAGGACTACAGATCACCCAGGAGCTGAAGAAACACCCTATGTGGTCAATCACTGAGCTTGAACCTTGTTTCTCTCACCTAGACCATCAAACGAACCCTTGACACTGCTTCCATGTCGGTATGAGACTATAACTGCACTCACTAGCTTACCTCCATGCGGTTATGGCCTAAACTCCTCAATTATGAGCATGAGATCTCAACATTTGTTCCATCTTTTTAGGCCAACCTCCAGACCACGACCCAGAATTGCCTAAGACTTTCCAGAATCATTATTAACATGATAACAAAGCTAAATATTCAATCTCGAATCAAAAAATTGACCTAGAATGCCTAGAACATGCTAGACATTTTGTCAAACACATGGAAAACTTGTAATTTATAAGTCATGAATGCATATATGATCATAAGAGTTTGAGATTCATCTGAGAATTACCAAGAAGGTTATATTCTCTCTCCATATAGTTGCAACAACACTTATTATTCCATACATTCATCAACTAATAAATAACTAAATAATTCATTATAAGAGCCATAGATGGTGTACATCATATAGCCAACATAGAAACCATGGAAACTCATCCATAATATCACCAACATCATCACTTCAAATGCTCATAGATCACATTAAGGAAATATCTCATATTAACATATGAAAATATCAACCAAGTCAGGGATTTCCACGTACCACCTAACCATAGATTGGGTTGAACCAAATCTTTCTTTCAGCCAATCACCCCCGCACCATATTCCAAGCATGAATGTGGGATCTCATGGAATAAACCAAACCAAGGCTTCTAGAGGCCAAACCACCTCAACCCTCAACCACAGTGATTCCACTGCTATGGTCAAACATCACTAACACCAACTAGATCGGGTCTCTACCCAAGTTGTCTAAGGCTCTAGGAACTAGCAACTCAACCCTCAGCCTTCTAGGGCTCTAGAGCGTTCGTCCAACCCAGCTCCAGGGACTTGTAACTCAACCCACCAAGGGCTCCAAAGTTTTTGTCCCAACCTAGGTTCTAGGACTAGTAACTCAGCCCAAGTTGTTCCAGGGTTTCCAAAGCATTTGTTCCAGCCCACAGCCATAAGGAACATGAGCACTAATCAGAAAGACAACAAGTGGAAAAACCCACAAAACCATGGCTATCCAAGATATCGCAAGGTAAGGCTAAAACCATTGTCACTCCAATAAAATATCCATGTCAATGACAACACATAACCAGAAAATCACATGCATATACCACGTATCCAGAATTCAGCAAGGAAATCACACATGCAACCTGTTACCTGCAAAGTAATCCAATTGTAGTTGTTGATCCAATTTTTCCCTTGTGCTTTCCTTCTTTCCTTTGCCTTCTTTCTCCAAATCCAAGTGAACACTAAGGTGCTCCAAACATGCTCCAAGATTTCTCTAAGTGTGCAAGAGTGTGAGATAATGAGAGAATGAAAGAGAGCTCAACCCAAAAATCATCAAAAGGATCACAATTGGTCCTCATAAGCTTTTTTATCATCGATGCCTCTGTTTTCTTCATTTTCCTTCATTTTTCCTCCAATTTCCTTCGCATGCAAATTTGTGTCTCTTCACCCTCCTTTTCTCCTATTTTCCTTTATTTCATAACTAAAATGTCAATTAATGCCTCTTTACCTTTATCAATGCCTTTGCCAATTTCCATAGCCATAAATAAATTGAAAGTGATCCCCACTATAATATATGCCCACCATTTAGCTTGAAATATGTGTCCCATGACCTTCGTCTTATTTTTATTTACATGGAAAAATCAACCAGGGGTTGTTACAGTGAGAAGATCTGATGAATGATGGATGTTTCTTGAATATTTTATCTAAATATGTTGATCCTGATGTTGTGGCATGAGGTTTCTTGTGCTTTCTTTCCATTGAGTTCCTAAGTTATATTATAATATTTCCATGTTGCTCATTAATATGATTATCTCCATTACATTGTAGACTCCTTCAACCCTAGTAGCACAAGGAGTGATTTTAGGGATCCTATCACCCAACTCATTGAATTACCTAATGTGTTGTTAAGTGACTTATAAAGTAGTTGAATAGCTAACTAGAGTTTAAAACACTAAGCCTTCAACTATGATTGAGAGTAGCTTTTAGTTCCGTGGATATTTTGATTAATCCTATGAGTATATGATAAGGTTATTACATCCATCCTACTATACGGAATCCATTACTTTTGAGTTTTAAATTTCAACTAAATTCTTCTAGTTTAAATTTCCACTGTTTTTACAATTGAATTGCAATTGAGGATTTTGAGCTAAGAATAGAGATGTAATTCTACATTATTAATTAATACAATTCTATTATATTATTGGTGATTTATGGTTTTATCAAGGGTTGATATGCGTTCTTTGAGTAAGGGTCCAGTCAAAAGAATGTAACAAAATGAAACCATTTATTATTATGTGGTGTAATGTTCTTTCATTGTTAATCACATAACTTTTGTGTGTTTCATTATCTTGATTACTCATAGATATTATTGTGCAATTTCAAACATTTGAATGGAAAAATATTAATTAGTATAATTACTGTCATTGTATTTTAAATGAGTTTTTTTATTAATTATTTTTATATTCATAAATGAATATTTTTTTATCATTATATTAATAAAATTATTGAGTACTTAGGCTAAGGCCTTTGCTCACATTTGATATACGCAAATAATTTTTTGAATTTTTCTAAGATTTTGCTAATATTTCAAAGAAAACAAAGTGAAACTTTATATACATATATGTTCTTAGTTATTATTTTCACTCATTCAATTATTCTTTCTAGATTTAAGATTTTGTTAGTATTTCAAAAAAACACAAAAATGAGTCTTCATATACCTATATGTTCTTAGTTATTATTTTCATTCATTTAATTATTGTTTTTAAATAGAGCAAAATAAATAATATCGTTTAGTAAATCTCTAGTAATTTTAGAAAGAATATGAAAATATGTCTGGAAACATTTATATAAATATGCAATCATGTTATAAGTACTTCATACATTTAACCATCTTATAAGTTTTTTAAAATACCAAATAAAAACTTTATTTAACTTAAATCTAACTTAATAATAAAAAACATGTTAATTTTCATTATTACCTGCAATCTTTTTAAAAAATATTCTAACTTACTTTCACAAAATTCACTTTGCAATTTAAATTACTTTGAAATATTTACTTACCAATCCAATAAATGACAGGACATTGCAATTCAAATGATTAAACTTCATACATGAAAAAAGAAACTCTCACTCAAAAGAAGCCACATATCTTATAAAGGATTCTTATAATAATTTAATATTTGTGATGTGACATTCAAATATCTTTGCAATATTTTTTATATCTCCCATTGAGCCTCTTTTTTCCACAACCGGAATATGTTTATGATACTATGTGGTGATTGCATTTCGTCACTATCACTTTACCCTACCCTACTTATATGTGGGGGTTTGCTCTTATTTATTTATTTATTTATTCCATGGTAGGTGGGATAGTGCCATCACCACAAATGATGCAAAGGTAATTTTTATATGTAAGTTAATGATCCACATTAGATTCTTAGATTAAAAAAAATCAAGGAGAGATTGAATTGCTTCGGCAGCAAGCAATTAATTGGGAATTGCGCTCTCCTTTTACAACATATCTTGGCATGTTGTTGATCATGTCCCATGCCACAAGCAGTTCAGTTCTAAACAATAGTAAGTGGACAAAGTGTGTGATGTAATAGTAGAGTTTATGCCTCACACTTGTTTCGCTCAATTCCTTATGGTCCCCTCACCTTACATTAAGGGATGGTTGCCGCATTCGAAGTATCCTCCTGGTGAAGGTGGGAACACGATGAATGGTTGTAGGAGCTTTAGGTGGGCACGTGGGCTTCTCCTGGTCCTTGCTACTAGAGATAAGTAGAAGAAGCTATTAGTGGTCACATCTTTTGAATAGGCTATATTTCTAAATTTATTTCATACATAGAAGTAGAATTTTAATGATATTCAAGTAATATTTTACTTTCCCTAACGTTCAATAGACCAATTCTAAGCTAGGTGGATTTTCATCATCAACATCAATGACTAATTTTGAGATATCATCATTAAAAGATATTAGGAAATTTTGTGAGCAAACATGTGTAAGCTTTGTATTTTGGTTTGATCTACTTTGTTTGTTTATTTTTGAAAAACTTTAGTTGATTGGAATATTGTTATATAGCTCAATTGACTCATTGAAGTATAGACTAATTAGATTTTGCGAGATCTAGCCCATCTTAAGTCTTAGGTTCAAATCTCGTAGGGAGAGGTTGAGGATGAGAGCTAATTATGGTGTCCAAACTTGACCAAATATGGCACAATCCTAGTGATAACATCATATTGTTGAGAATATTAATCCAATTATCATTCTTCCATCCAACATATAAACTATCCCTAACCTCATAGGATAAAAAAAAACACCATTTCAATTAATAAAATATTAATAACAATAAATTAAATTAAATCAAAGTAAAGGGGAGCAATGTCTAGTTCAACATCAAAGTAAATATATGAAATACCCGGAGGCATCTAGGCCCTTCTATTCCACTTTGACACTCTCCTTATCGCTTCAGTGCAAATTAAAAATCTAAAAATCACTATCTTTGTTTGTGAGCTAACATCTAGTGAGAAGAAGTAGGGTCCACGGCCACTTTAGTGCCTCAACCTTTGAATCCTAATGACTCGAAATTATCCATACATCCTCCTATGGTTAGGCCAAGGGATTATTGGAGTATTATTCACTAATTAAAGATTAAAAAATTAATTAATTATATTTTGCCTCCTTATAAAACGGAGACCCAGAAGCCGCTTCGTTCCGTCGAATGAAGTCCTGCACACTCTCCATCAATGTCTGCGATCTCTTCATCGATTCAAGGAATTTTCGTTTTCAATTTTTCTCGGATAAAGTGCAACAGAAGCTATAAAATCCGCTGGTAAGCGCTCAAAATTAATCTTGGCCTGTTCTTTTCAGATTTAGAGTTCGTATAGAGCCAGAGCTTCGAAAATGGCGGAAAGACTGGATCCCGTGAGTATAGAGAAGCTGGAGGCGGTGAAAAGATTCAAGAAATTTCAGTCTTGGAAGAAATCGATGCGCTATTTTGTGCTCTGCAGCGTCCCTGTGATTATTTTCTTTTCTTTATTTGATTTGAAATCGGTTTTGCCTTATATGCGCGTCGTCTGTCTAGAGAAGATACCAGCAATTTGGCAATTCTGTTCAAGTCAGCGGTTTCTGTTCCTGTTGAGCAATGTTATCATAATGAGCCTGGCGGCCAACTCCGGACTCCTAAACCCTTCCGACGGAGGCGCGGATTTGTACGACGAGTTTGTGCGGCAGAGCAAAACCACCCGGAAAAACTACGTTTGCCGGCCTGTTTTGGCAGAGGAAAAGGCCGTTGCCGGTGAAGCGACAGTTCAAGTTAGTTCGCAGGCCAAATACGGTCGGAGCAAATCCGAAATCGTAAAGCGGACAGCGCGGCAGAGTGAGGGGAAACTCCGACGGTTGGAATCGGAGAAGAAGGCCCAGCGCAGACCGAACCCTGAAGAAGCGGCGCCAGATGAAGGAGCGGAGTCAGCTGTTGCAGACGAAGAACTGAACAAGAGAGTAGAGGAATTTATCGCTAAATTTCAACGGGAAATGCGCCTCCAGCGCCAGCGATCGCTCGTCTGTTCACAAAGTTGAGCAATCCGCAAGCATAACAGATCTTAAGCGGGATTCAATTCAGAAGAATTCGCATTCAATGTTTGCGAGTCTTGCCTCTACTGTTATATAACAATACCTTCCCCTATTACCCCTGTAAATACAGCACGGAGGTCTTCTGTATTTTCTTTCTTTGTAAATCACTTCCGCGGCCGTCTAGCCAAGATTTCAGTTTTTCAGATTGTCTAGTATTACTGTAAAGAGACGTAAAAAGTACCGCCATAAGCTCTTAACAGCTAAATAGTAATATTTTCTTCTTCAATTATGACATTTATTTTCAAAAGTCTATGGTGTGCTACCTAATTTATGACCTTATTAAAATTTCAGTGTAATGTTGTTCAAATTATCACGCATAACATCACTTAGATTACTTGTTTAATTATATCGTAGGTTTTGAAATATTTTTGGGAATTGTTTAATTGGATCCGTAGATTTTGAAAATATTCTTTGGAATATTTTCAAATCGGATCGAGTGAAATTCTTTTGCAGTGTAGATTTTGGAAATATTCAAAATTTCTTTTGCAGTGTAGATTTTGGAAACATTCAAAATTCGATAAGCAAATTCTGAAATATTTCGAAAAATCTGCAATCGAAATTTAGACCACTATCATGCTGCTCCTCAATAATGGAAGGTTGAGTGACAGTGCGAGACAGAAATAAAGTAGTCATATTTCTAATAATGGTAAAACAATTTTTGCTGGAGGCGCAACCAGCCAACCTGACGCGTTGGTCCCGTGAGAGCGTTTGACGGTTGCCAGGTCCGTTTGTTACTTTTTGTCAGGCCACGGCAAGACGGTCCAAGATCGGGTAGAGTGACTTCCCATGTTATTGTGGCCGCCAATGTAGCATCAGCTGTCCACCGGGCGGTAGAAAAAGCTTACCAAGCGCTTCAGCTGTCGTCTATCTGTTGTCGGTCGAGACAGAAACGCGCGTGATTGGATGTGACGCTCGTGACGTGTCGACGTCTGGCTGTACAGGGACGGTAATACATATCCGAATTTTCTCGAGGCTCGTTGTCGTGTCATCTCTGGTTTATCTTGGCTCAATTTCACATCCCCAACCGATGTGACATTTCCTTGAATCGCAATGAGATTTAATAGGCGATCCTGTGATCACCACGTATTTGCTTAAATATTTGGAACTGTTTATTGTATGTAGGTTTTCCATGAAAAGGAGATTTGATACGCGGTCTTGTGACCGCCACGTACTTGCTTAAATATTTGGAGCTGTTTACTGTATATAGGTTTTCCATGAAAAGGAGATTTGATAGGCGGTCCTGTGATAGCCACGTGCTTCTTAAATATTTGGAGCTGTTTATTGTTTATAGATTTTCCATGAAATTTGGAGATAAAAATATGGTAGATAATTTTTAAATTTAAATATGTTGTTTTCCTAAATAGATTAGGAAAATATATTATAACTCACTACAATATGTCCACTCACTACTTCCTCCGGTAAGTCTATTGATTCACTTTCCATTGATATTTTGGATTGGTAAATAGTGTTTTTGTGAGTCCATCCATAGATTCAAAATTGCTTTACTCAACTAAAAGATTCATAATGCTTGCATTTTGTGTTGAACAGTATGCCCTATAAACTATGCTAATACTCTATAGTGTCTCTACTTGTCATCATTTTTCATTGTCATGAGAATGGAAAGAAGATGCTTCGGGAACTATGCTAATACTTTGGAGTGTCCTCTCATGCCTTTTTAGAATCTTGTGAATTTTATATTCTGTGTAGTGTAGTGTACTCTCATGCTTTTTCAGAATCTTGTGAATTTCATATTTATGGGTATGGTGTATTTTCATGTTTTTTTAGAATCTTTGTAAATTTCATATTGATTTTTTTAGCAATAATATAGAATGTAGATGAAAGAACAAGATCTAAATAAATTACACCCAAGTAAATTATATTTGTAAAATGAGTCATGAGTATACTATGTACCAATTCTAGTAGTGAATTGTACCTAATAGTTAAGAATACTAATCTCAAAGCTATTGAGCAGAGCTTGATACCAAGGTTGAAATTTTAAAGAAAAATCTAAGATCAAAGCTAAGAATTTGAGTTATGGAGAAACTTGTAGGAATCTACCAAAAACCAATCAAAGAATTTCCTAAACTTAAAGCTTACGGCATTGACACTCTTAGATAAAATAACATAAATGAACAGAGTGCAGGGGTTGGGAATAGTCTTTTTGTAGCATACCTTGTCACAACCCCATGTTGCGGTGACTCAAAGTCCACTTGTGAACGTGTGCTGACACTCCCTAACTTTTTTGTTTCACCGCTACTCAAGTTTACAAACTACGCCTACTACCAATGCTTAGCCAAATTCTTGTTCAAGTGTTCTCTTACTTAGTTATGCAGCGAAATTAACTTCAAATTGTCTTCATTAACATTCACTTAATAAAACGTGTGATATCATAAACATCCATAAACAACAGTATACACAAGTTATGAAGGGAGGGGGAAATTCCCCAAACAAATCTACCCCAGCTGTAATAAAAGTCCAATATATAATACAAGTGTCAATTTTACAAATTTACAATGGTACGACAGTTGCCTGGTTGTTCCAACAACTCACCCACACAATACTTCCAAAGTCGTGTTGTTAAACGTGCATTGCTTGCCCTGGTCATGTAGTTCGGCCCATGTTGCTATTTCGTGCAACCCTTGCCAACACACCTTGTTGAATTGTGCCCTCTGCCCACACACTGCTAGGAAAACCCAAGTTCAACCTTGCCATAATACAGAATTATCCATTCAGAATTTCGCCTACCTGCCCACCCTAGGTGGGTGCATGGCCGAGGTCGTTGCCTATTGCACACAGTTTTCCTATCGTGCCCTAGGTTGACCTAAATCATTATGCACACACCCTCGCCTGAACCGTCCTTACATGTCTGCACTATTCTACATGTCTTAAAATATGTGAACTTGTGTGTTTGGTTAATGCCTTGAACAAATGACACTCCTTCATATTTATACGCTCTTCACCCAAGTGTTTTATGAACTGTTGCATCCCTTCACTCCATGGGTCGACCTGAACGTTTTATACACTCAGTTGACTTGCCAATGTTTAGTGAACATCCTCGAGTGACTTGTGTTGAACGCACTCCTTTGTTAATTTTGCCACGAGCCGACTTAACTTGCGTTCAGGTGGGTGCCCTCTGCCGAGTCCGCACACGCCTGCCCATCCGCACCTTGCCTTGGTCGCTCGCACTTTGTCGCACATTGTGCTTGTGTTGCTATTTTGCTTACGCTTGCCTTCCCACTACACGTCGCACGCGCTACACAAGTTGGGCAGGGACCCATCGCTATACCCCATCACACCTCATTTGAATGTGCTTGGGTGCCCCACCTTTGTGCGCGCACGGCCCCTCCCGATCGACCCTCCATGTGTCATTTGGTTAAGTGCGTCCATCACCCGTCAATCCAACTCGTCCTCAATTATGTGTGTTCATTCTTTTTACTCTCCCTAAGTTAGTGGGCAGTGATGTGCATTCGCTAACTCGAGGCCCTCGACAACACCATCCCAACAAATTCCATCACCAAGACCAAATGTCGCAAAGTGTCATCAGCGCCATCATAAAACCATCTCTGTTGCATAAAAAAATTTCTTGCATCATACGAACCTCCATCAAGGCCCATGACTCCATGTGGATAAGACTCCTCAATCCATGGTCATCAGCAACACAGCATCGCAATGTATCGTTGCAACTAATCCACTATGTATTGTGAACATCATGTGCATTGTTGTTGCCATACTCCAACTCAACTCCATCATAACTTAATACATTGAGCCCCCCCATGTCTCGAACTAGTCGAGTGATCAGTGCGACTATCACATCGAAATCATGAGAATGCACCTCCTCAAGTCATCGTCAATCGTTTCCTTCAACACTTTTCACATTTTCCAACTCCAATCAATATTTATTCCCGTCTCCATGCATCAGTCCTCTAACCAATGCTCACCATGTAATACCCAGGTCCATGAAGAAGTATTCATCTCATCTGTGATATGATTCCCATCAATGCTCTCATTCATGTGCTACCCATAGTCATAGACCAACAACCACATCCATCCAAGCATCATCTTTGTCTACTTCGAGGCCATTTCTCCTAAGACCCCTTTGTCATGGTGGTGCAACACCTCCTCTTCATCAAGGCATTGCACTCACCTATCTCCAAAGGTCTAGTGCATGTCAAAGGATAGGAAGTTGCCTCCCTAGATCTCATCCAACCCATGTGTCTGATTGTTGTGTCTCTAAGAAATTATGCACAACAACAACCTCCTCCTTCATACATCCAATCTTCTCAATTTTTTCCTTCATCAACTGAAAATCATAGATGCCCATAACATATCTGCAACAGTCCACTATACCAATCGGATCTCTACCTGCATACTCACCTCCTTCGCTTGCCTTGGAAGAAGCACTTGGGCCTCCTCTCTCTTCAGCACTTCCTTAGTGAAGGCCCACTATAGAAGTCACATCTTCCTTCTTTACGATGGGTGGAACCATTCCTCCACCTCCATCCTTCTTCTTGTTCATGGCTCGTGCAACAAAGTCAATCATCCTCTTCTCCTTTGTTACTTGATTCAAACATCCAACCTCATGTTGTTCCATATGTTCATGCTTCACGTTTATGTCCTTCTCATACAAAGTCATCGAAGCAATCCTTGGATGACGCCCCAAGTGACTATTCCTTGTCATTGACGTGATCATGGTTTTCCCACCAGCTTTAATAAAGAGTAGATCTCGGTCCACCATTAGTATGGTTTGTGCTACTACTAAGAAGTCCTATCCCATGACCATAGAATGATCATCCATCTGTATCACCCTTAGATCCAACTTCCCAAACAACAGACCTACCTTCACTTGTGTGTCTCTTAGAACACCTATCTCAGCCTTCACACTTGAGTTAATAGCTTTGGAAGCACTTAACTCCCATTCCATTCCAGCCCTCAACTTCAAAGGTTTCATTGCTTTCTTGTTAATGAAACTGTGTGTAGATCTCGTATCAATCAATGCAACAAACTTCCTTCCACACATGATTTCCTGCACAAAATTCAATCCCAATGTATCTTCATTCTACACGGGTTTCGTCTTGCATCTTACTTCAATAACCTTCTTCATCAATTCCTCATTCGAACTATCTTTCGCCCTATGTCTCAACTTGATTGTCCTCTTGAGGTATGCTACTTCCCCTTTTGACACACTTGGGAAATTTGAACCTGGCCCAACTTGAGTGGTCTTCATTCCATCAAGCTTGTCCTTCTTTGCATGTTGCCCAATCGCACCTACTCAGCACACATAATCGTCAACTTAAAGCATGGAAAATTTTAGGGGTGAATTTTCGCCCTTAGGTGAAATTAAGGGGTTTTAAATTTTTAGTGGGCAAATATTTTGTATCATAGTACATTTTTACAAATGGCCTCAAATTTATTTTATAAAAAAATTAGGTATGGAGGTTAACCCACCTTATTTTAAGGGAGAGGGTGAAAAAGGTAAACTTAGCCCTTGAAATTAGGAGTTACAACCTTCCATTCACCCTAATTTTTAAGAATAGGTTTTATTTAAGTGAATTCTATGGGCCAAATACCATATTTATGAAAGAGATACAGTAAATTAATAAAAATATAAATAAATGAGAGATATGGTAAATAAATAAAACATTTTTTATATTTACTCCATAAGTCACCTTATATACATGCAAGGGTGTGAACAAATAAAAATAAAAATAAAGTGGAGGTATGGTATGGTAAATAAATAAAATATAAATAAACTAAAGGTATGTTAAATAAATAAAACCTCTTTTTAAATTTAGTCCATAACCCTCTTTCTATTTATGAAGGGCTCAAAAAAAAAGTTATTTAAGTGAATCCCACTGGGCCAAATACCATATTTTAAAGAAGGTATGGTAAATTAACAAAAATATAAATAAACAAGAAGTATGGTAAACAAATAAAACATTTTTTTATATTTACTCCATAAGTCACCTTATATTTACGAACACTCAAAAAAAGGTGAAACCTATGGGCAAAATACTACGGGCCAAATACCATGGGCCAAATACCATGGGCTAGATTATTATTAATACCATGCAAGAAAACATTATTAACCCTAATATTAGTATTAATAAAAATAAAAATCGCACATGGTATTGACCCATGGTATTCATGTGGGATGTAGCCTATTTAAAGGGGAAAATTAAACCAGCATAGATCCCTCTTTACTCTGAATCTACTAAGCCCCGAGAGGGATCAAATATCGTGATATGCAAAGCATATAGTGAAAATATAGTTGATTGCTCTGGGGGCTTGGTGGATCAAGAGTAAAAATTGATGTTGTAATTTAATGCATGTTAAACATTTTAACTTGGTTAAAATAAAAAATAAAATAAAATCAATTATTACTTTTATTAATTTTTATAAATTACTAATAGTAATTTTTAAGCTCCAGGTTTATGATAACCCATG
>APFE031670679.1:71283-82390 GCA_000404065.3 Pinus taeda
CCAACTCGCCTTTCGTGTTCATTCGGTTAATTGTGCCCATCATCTGTCAGTCCAACTCGCCATCGGTTATGTGCATTTGGTTTTTTTACTCTTCTCGAGTTAGTTGGAGATCAGGGGTGCTCACCAACTCAAGGCCCTGACATACCCCCTACTATCCCTAGCCCCTACTAAGGGTAGAAGGAGGTAGTTACTATGCTAACCTAACCTCCAATGTCTCGTTATGGAAATGGGGAATAATTTTTTTTTATCTCTTTCAACTTCTCCAAAACTTAAAATGGATAACAATGTTGTGTTCATCTCTTCGAGACATTTCCAATGATATAAAACTTGCTTCTATCTTACTCTTGGATTGAAAGATACGACCATTCAAAAATGGCTTATCAGATAGTGCCATGTCATCTTGACCTGCCATGTGGTGTTGATGTGGCTATCCGAGTTAGCCACCTCATTGCCACATGTTAGTGTTACCCTAACTACCGACTCATCCATACTAGTCTCACATATTAACCCCTCATTATGTCTCACATGGCCAAAACTATTATATAATATAATATATATATATATTATAAAATATAATATATTAATAGAGAGAAGAGAGAGAGAGAGAGAAGAGAGAGAGGATAATTTGATTTTAAATCTTAACATTGGAATTCCATGTCATAATTGTAAGCCAATCAAAATCCTTTAAAATTCAACAAGAAATATAGGTGTGGACTAGGCACCAATAGTTTTTTTATAATATAGATTTACCTACCTCAACATTAATGGGCCGCAAGTGACCCAAAACTACAGTTAATATTAAAAAAATAAAATTCATATCTTATTTTACAAAAAGTTATACAATATGAAAATATTTTGTAATGAAGGTAAATAATGAGTGAGTGTTTAATGACTGCGTTAATTTAAAAATTTCAATTTACTTTTTCAATTTAAATTTTACTAAATCTTGTGTAATAATTTAATATAATGCGTGTGTGTGTGTGCACTGCACGCCGTGGATTAATTGCATGGATAAAAGTGTATGGTTATTGGGTTTATATAAATTTAAATTTAACCTTCTCTTTTTAATTTAATTATATATATATATTATATAATATATATATATATATATATACGTAATATAAAATTAAGTGACGTTATTTGGGCATTTCATCTATTAATTTACATTTAATTTTTATTAAACTTTGTGATATAAATTAATTTAAATATAAAATATATATATGATTATTTTGATAAACGTGACATTTATCTGGTAATTTTGATTACTAAAATAATCAAAATGATAAATTAAAAAGTTGTCTACATGGCATTATTTTATTGTTTTCTTAATTTTTTTCTTAGGTGGCTATTTTTGAGTTGAAATTTCCTCATATATATATATATGTGTGTGTGTGTGTGTGTGTGTGTGTGATGTATGTGGGTGTGGGCCCTCTATGGCCATGCCACCCTGAGAATAAATTATGGTGGATTTCGATATTGTTCCACGTTGAAACTGTTGGGGTCAACCTTATGGGCTATGTGGCAATACACACTTGCAATAAAGCCTCACCCCCTTGATCTATAGGTAAAAGCATTTATGCCATGCAACACTCATCCCCATTAAATGGGCCCCACACGCCAAGTCAGCCCTAGGCTTAAATCCTGGGAGTTATACCATGCTCCTTGTTCAAAACCTCCAGGGTCCGATGTCTAGGGTGACAACACTGGTCCTAAACATCAAGTCAACATCATACATTTTCATGTCCTCCATGTGGCCTTGGTCCCACGTAAGTCTTCGAACTCATACAATTCATAGCTTTTGCATTGCACAAAAATTATGTTTTTTTCCTAGTCAATGTATGCACCCATATGGTGGCTTACTATGCCACATCATCCTTACATTTTATTTCTGGAAGGACTTGCCTAGCCTCCCATTGAAATATTTGGGGTTCCAAGCCTCCAAGACACATGGACAACTACAAGGTGCTTAGCCAATGATGGCTCGAATTCCTCCTCATCTAACACTTGATCACCACACTTAGTCATAGGGTTCAAAAGGGTTTAAGCCATTTCCTTTCAAAGTCTAGAACTCTAGTTTTAAGGATTCAACCCCCATGCTTGGAAATTGTTAATGCACATATAGGGGCCTTTGCCTATGCCTCCAACACATAATCTATAAATATATAAGGGTATATGCAGGCCCTTTCGGGCTATCCCTTTTGAGCTTTATGAAGGTGCTCAAACCAATTCGACCTGTCACCTATAAAACAAAGATATACACACATACATACATATATACATATATGTGTGTGTGTATGTGTGTGATATCTCTCCTAAGCTTGTACTACTTCAACCTAGACTTAGTTTGCAGATGCATAGATGAACTAAGTATTCATATACTTGTATGTATGTGGATATAGATTTAAGGCTATCTCTCCTGAGCTTATGGGTAAATATTGACCCAATAGCCAAGGTATTTTGAATGCACATATTTATTTGTTTAAGAAATATTGATCTATCTCTTCATACACAGTCCATTTAGGCCAATTTGCAGGCTCATGATGGACACAATAATAACCATTCCTAAGAAAAACATTCAAAAACACTTATGTATAAGAAGTCACATTCCTTAGTCTTAACTTGAATAGTTCATCAACATAATGCCCAGATATCTAGGAATTTTCATGCTATTAATTAATCATTAATAGAGATTCCCATCTCTTCATGCTTAGGAAATCCTAGGCTAATTTCCAGCTTAGATATATCCATAGGAAATGAATTATTCCTTAAAATATTTACACAAGACATTGAGATTCCTCATTCATGTAGGAAACAACACTCCTCAACATAATTATGACATCATTTCAGCACAATAAACAGAGACATAATAATCACATGCACAAGTCACAAGAGAATACTTATCTTATAAAGAGATATGACAACTGAGATTGGGAATCTAACTCTCCACCCAACCTTAGACAAGCTACAACCACATTTACTTGTAGTTGTCACCCCAAGCACTAAGTTCATCAAGGAAACATTTACTTCATTAGCGATTCAAGCGCTAGTGCTTCAACCTCAAGGCAACTCCCAATGGTTCATCATCCCTCACAAATACCAAAGTGTCTCTTCCCAATTTAGTAGGTTCATCAATCCATAATCTTCTAGTGGATTCCTTAGCCTTCAAGAAATCCACTACACTTTATAATGTTTTCACCTAGCAAGCCTCTCTAAGGGTTCCTCAACTAGTTCGCCTTCTCTAGAGCTTGATCATTGTGAGTTATGATCACTGCTCTAAAAATTATCTTACACCTCTGACCCTTGGAGGAGTTTTCTAGTGCTCCCTGTTGGGTGTTTTTTCATTGCATCTGAGAGAGAGAGAGAGAGAGAGAGAGAGAGAGAGAGAGAGAGAGAGAGATAATGCATTCTCCAATATTTTGCCCATCAACTTGCTTTCGTGTCTCCTAATAGACCAATCGTCTGTCCTTTTTCCAAAGATCCATGCAATCAAAATGCCTTAAACAGTGTAACCCATTCCTATTCTTTAATCTTTTGTCCTTCGTTGCTTGATGTTAGAGACAAAAGACACATGGGTTTGTTCTTCTTTTTTTTCAATTAAATTTATTGCATAGTCATCTCATTTAAACCTCTTAACTAACCCATGGTTGATACATTTAAAATTGTGAATTCCTCAAGTAACAACCATCCTTAAGCAACTGGAATCTGTGTCCCTTTCTCTCAACATTTTAAATAATTACAATTATTTACAATGAGGGAACATTAGCCAAGTGATGTCACACTTCCCAAGCCCCACCCCCTTGGAAAAATATTGAATGATCAAAATATTGAACACACAGACTAAATCCAAACTTATATACCATAGAGTGCCCTTGCAAAGACCTCCCAACAACTAATCCATACAATAGACAACAAGGGAAACAAAGTTTTTACATGTTCCAAATGCACTCCACATTTCTAGCAAGACATGAAACCAAAGTGGTGAAATAAACCCAATGACTACTGCATGCCAAAAATTTGGTTGAAGACCCCAAAAACACCAAAAATGAAGCCACATACTATGTTGGGGATATTTTGATATAATCCCACCTTGTAGGCTAGAGATAAAGATTGATGCAATAAGACACATGTTAGATGTTAATTAGCACATTCTATATCCCATGACCTTTGTCCTTCAACTTGCCCTAAAGCCACAAAAAAATTTAGGGGTTAATATTCGCAAGTGAGCTAATTTTCCATGTTTTTTTCCAAAAAAAAGATTCGCCAATTTCTATTTTTTCTAAAAATGATTTGCCCAAATTTTGTAGAATACAATTATTTTTCCTTAAAGATCGCTTAAATTTCACAGATGTTATATATAAAATCAATAGAAATTTGAATATTTTTAAAAAGATATCTCCAAATATTGTATAGTTTGGATATTAGGGACTAGTAAAATTCACTAAGGTTTCTAAACTTTAAGACAAATTTCCATCTTTAAAATGCTCCCTACCTAAAGCATATCAATTCAATTCTTGGCATAACATTCCACTTGCATCATAAATTTTATGTAACTTCTCTTGGTTTAAAAAATCATATACTTTTGGAAAAAGGTTAAAATAAAAATCCTTTTTTGGGTCAAAGTTCCTTGTGGTACATGGGTGGCCTCATTCACTAAGAAATTGAGAGTTTCATTGTATTCACTTAAAAGATAATAACACGAGACTTTGTTCAATGACTAAGAAATCTAAATGATTCTTAAACTAATGAAAGATACTTTAATGTTTCTTTTGAATAATTAATAAATCGAAGTTTTAACCATACTTTTAATTAATTTATTATAATTATAAATTTGATTTTAAAATTCAAATTATAATGATATTTTAAAAATACATCATTTATAATTATAAAATTAATTTTAAAACTCAAAATTATGATCATATCCCCTTTCTCTATATATTTAATTATTCATCTAAACATTTATATACTATCTAAAAGTAGTAAATTTTTTTGGGGGCATAAATCGCTTTCTATATCCCACACCCTTTAGTCATGGCACAATTAATAATCAGTGTTCTTTTCAACATTAAACACTTTCATTATAGTCTAATATTACAATAGTTCCGAAATTTATACTTTTAAGGTAAGAGTTATGTTTAACTAAAATTTATATGCTTAAAGAATTTGTAGATTTAAGAGGATAGATGGTCTTCAGAAAATTATATATATAGCTTTCAGAGAAGAATATAAAGAATAATTTTTTGAATAAATAAATAGGAATATAAATATAAGTTAAATTAAATTATTTAATAATAATAAGATTAAAATAAAATAATAAAGATATATGTAGTCCATACTGTCATTTAATTTAAATATAATTTAATTAAACTAAAAATTAATAAGAAGATATTAAATAAAAATAAAATACTATAAATCATCAAAAAACTAAGAAATATATTGATAATATTGTTTGTAATTTTTATAACTAAATTTATTAAAATATAGTTAAATATAAAAAAATATTCTTGAAAATAGAGAAAACTATAATTCACGAAATGAATAATAAAAAAAAAAAAAAATAAACAGGAAAAGTAAAATAAAACTAAAACAAAAATATTAGTAACTAATAAAAATGGAGTTACTAAACACCTATAATAAAACCTTAACCACTCGCGTACAAATAAATAATTTAAAAAATAATAAAATTAAATTCCAGTTAAAACTATGGATAGAGGCAACAATTTTGGTCAAAACATATAAATATGAAAAATAAATAAAAATTAAATATAAAAGGGTAAAATTAAAGATTAAAAAATAGTATAAAATTATTAACATAATTTAAATGATAAATGAAATTTAATTTAAATATAAAGAAATTAACACCCATCAGACGTAGAATAGGTAATGATGGGGTGTTTTGTTAAGGCACTTCGTGATATGAAGGTCACTGGTTTGAAATTCCATGGGCAAAGATGCAGTCATGTTAAGTGTTGGTGAGACCCATGTTGGATGCGATCCCTGAGTGATTTTGACAGCTTAGATGACCCTATGTCATGGTTTCTCAAGCTAAAGGTTAAGCGTGCAATCATCTCAGGACTCACATAACTTAACAAAATATATATAGATATATATATCTATATAATATAGTTATATATATTATATATAATATATATACACCACACACACACACAATTTAAATAATAAATTCTTAAGATAATAAAGGGAGGAATTTGAAAGAGGAATACAATGAAGGATACATTGCATTTTTCCTCGGATGGGAATGGGGTATCTAGCCACAAGAGGGAGGATGTCGAGAGGGTATATTTTGAGATCAACCATTCTCCTATGCAAGTTAGTACATGTATATACGTTTAGGTGGGTAATGTAGGGGTATGATTAATAGTTTAATTATTTAATGAGGGGGAATAAGAGATCTGCCATTCTAACGGATTTGCATGTAAGCAAATCTGCAAGTGATTGTGGAGGTTTGTCGATGTGGAGGGTGAAGAGAATCAAGGTAGAGGGGGGAAATGTGTATAGAACTGGCTCCAACAAAAGCATGGTACAACATTGATGTGAGACTATAATGATATCTGGACTGTAAAGAGTTATGGTTGTGGTGGGATAATCATTAAGGGAGTTTTGAGGTCTAAAATGGACCTCCTAAGGAAATTATAAAATAATAGTGGAAATAATAAAATAAGATTTGATTACATCATCAAATTTTAGAGGGAAAAAAGAAAAAACTTATTTTTCAACTTGTATTTTCAACTTATCTCCCTATGAATTTACTCAAATTTCGAGCGGCAATACTCTTTGGATGCATAATTTGATTCCTCATCCAAGGAGTACCCATGTTGCTAAGTTTTGATGGACCCTGCTACACGAAAAATGAGAAATACATGAAAAAACGTGATTGGAATCATGTTTTTCATGTATTTCTCATTTTTTGTGTAGGAGGGTCCATTGAAAGTATGCAACATGGGCACTCCTTGGATGAGGAATTAAATTTTGCACCCAACGAGTAATCCCACTCGAAATTTGAGTAAAACTTAGGGAGATAAGTTTAAAATACAAGTTGAAAAAATAGTTTTATTATTTTATTATATTTTATTCTTTTTACCTTTTTACTCCAAAAATGGTGAATCATCCCCCATGGTTGGCATCATCATCTTAAAGCCTATTGGTTCTTATAAAGTTTATTTTGGTTGTAAATTTTTCTTAGGAAGCCCATTTTAGACCTCAAAATTCCCCTAATGATATATTGACGATGGGGAAAAAGTTATAGAACAAGTTAGAGGAATGCATAGACATTGTCTCAAATCTCAAAGAGGAGGAGTTGACTTTATAGCCCCAATATTGTAAGTGAGAAGGGATCGACTTTGTAGAGGTATTCTCATCCCCCATCTCATTCAACTCAATCCAACATGATGGTTATTTCTCAATGGTAGTTAGAGGATTTTCATTATTGTAAGTGGATTTCTAGTCCTCTACTAGCTATGGGGAGAGGGGCTTTATTCTTTGATAGCATTGTGGTGGTAAGGATAAGGGGAAGGCCAACATGGATGAGAAGAGCTAGTGTCTTCCCCATATAGAAGGCGTATATCTCTTGCCATGTCATGTGGGCATAAAATAATGTAAGGAAAGTGGAGTATAAATTCATGAAACACTGCTTAGGGGTAGGAAAGAGGGAATTCCAGAGAAAATTGGGGCAATAGTAAAATGCAAAATGAAAATGATTAGAGATGAGCAAGGCTCAAATTTTAAGGGAAGTTATGTATTAGGTGAAGGAACAAGTCCATTCCAGCACATGCGACACCAAATATTTTAAGCTGGTGGAAATGTGTTTGGTTAGTGAAGACCATAATTTCTCATGCCTTATAACTAGGATGGCATGGGCAAAAATACATCATGAAATTGATTTGTGTTTTTGAGGGCAAGTTAAAATAATTTTACAAAGAGGTCATTAGGCCTAGTATTTTCAGTGAAGAAAGTGATCCATAAACTGCAATGGATATTTCACTGGAAAGTTCTTCACAAAAGATTTGATATTATTATATTAAAAATCTGAGATTCTACACTATTAAAATTTTATTAGACTTTAAAATTTGTAGATTTAACTACCATTATTGCATGCATGCAAATGGAAATTATGCAGAAAGTAGACAATAGAAAAATAAGCTCATACACACACATAAGACACAAGATATGCTCTATGGGAAACCCTTTTGGGAGAAAACCCAGCTAGAAGGTGAGGTCGCTTTGCTCTCTTTCTCTGTCTAGAATTTCGGTTGTAGGTACAAAGAAGTCATGCTTGTGGCTCATGGGCTGCTACAGTGCACATATCCTTTGTGTGTGGTCTACCTCCTATCTCTCCTAGTTATAGTTTCTCAGTTATGTAACAAAATTATCTTGAATGAATGGAATGCATCTTCCTCCTAGTGGTTCAGTTATAACACAGTCTGATAGCCTACTAGTGGTTACTTTTGACTACATCAACTCCTACATAGAGATACAATATAGAATTTTATAGAGTCTTTTACATAATAATCACATGACTAGCCCCTTTTCCATGAATAATGGGGATTGACGAGACATCCTCCCAAAATATAGGTGTGAAAATAGGAAGGTCAACTTATGAGTTGCATACAGACTCTGATTGACACGCTTCCTGTGTTGTTGGAAAGATATTTGTGTGTATAATAACATGAATTGGTGTAGCTCTGAAGTGACAAATTTTTACCCCAAAAAATGTCTTTTGATTCCTCAAGATGCTCTCAAAAGATTCAAGACTCCATTTCACCAAACTAGATCCTGCCAATAACAACGGTCCCGTGAGTTTATTCCTCCACTTTTCCACTCCAAATGCATCGATATGGATGAAAAACAATATAATTATCCAATCTAGATCACACCTCTCCATTTTGGAAGGATTTTGGTCACCAAAATCTTTTACTGAATGAGGTGAGGAAATTTTTCCTTCTCCTTCTCTCCGGTGTACCATTTAGCTTTGCTTAGAAGTTGTCCTTCAATCTAATTTTCCAAAGGTCATGCTACCCTTGTATTGTAGTTCTAGACCTCTTTTGCAAAACTATATCTTTTATCAACTCTTCCTGAGCATCTGGTGCCAAATCTTGCATAAAAGGTAGGACAAGTTCCTCTTCCTTATCTGGCATGGAAGGCTCATAGAGTTTCAAATTATCTACATTCACAACTGAGTAAATGCGGATATATGGTGGTAAACTGAATCGATGGGCATTTTCACCCACCTTTTCTAGTATCTCAAGGGCACCATACCTCATAGCCTTCATTTTCTTACCAGGCCCTTGCAAATCTCTCCTTTGCTCAATTGTAACCATACTTGTCTCCCACCTTGAATGAATTCTCTATTCTATGTTGATCATGCATGACCTTATAATTCTTTTGTGACTTTTGCAATGTTTCTTGTACTTGTATATGGATCTACTCGATATTCTCTATAAAAAATTTAGCCCTCAAAGCATCTCCTATAAGATCTTCCCTCACTCCTCCTTATTTCCCATATGCAATATCGAAAGGTGAAAGTGGAAAATATTCAAAACAAGTCTCAAATGAGGACTATCATGTAGAATTGTGTACTGTTATGTTGTACGAATGTTGTATATATACTAGATTTTCATCCGAGGTCTTTGGATGTTCTGGTTGTATCCCCTTAGAAGATGCACCAAAGTCTTGTTGACAACTTATGTCCACTTATCTGTTTATGGATGGATTGTTGTACATATTTTCAACTTTGTGTCCATCTTCTCCCACAATGTAGTCCATAATGCACTAAGAAATCTTGTATCCCTGTATGAAATGATGCTCCTTGGTATCGCAAAATGCACCCAGACCTGTCCAAAGAATATGTTTGTTTCTTCTTTCCCGCTGATGGTCATTTTACAGAGCATCAAAACACACATATTGTTGAACTTGTCAACTACCATGAACAAGTAGTCATGTCCCTTCCTGGTTGTTGGTAAGCCTCACACAAAGTCCATGGAAATGCTTTCCCAAGGATGAGTAGGTACATGAAAGGGATGATATATGCCCTATTTCGTGTTGTTAGGCTTGCTAGTACAACAAATCATTCATCCTCTTATGAACCTAGTTACCTGCTCTTCCATATTGGGCCAATATAGGTACCTCTTCAACTTATCCACAATCTTCCCTACACCAAAGTGCCTTGCAACCTTTGAGGTGTGAGCCTCTCTAATCAGTTGCAATCTCTCACATTTAGGAACATATAGCTTATCCAAACTATAGAGTAACCCATCATGGAGATGGTAGTCAACCGTGTTATCACCATCATGCACATGAATTTGACTCTGCAATTGCTGATACACCTTCTTGAAGTCCTCATCTTATGAATATGCATTTATCTATGCATCATGGTGATCCAGATTTAAACAGGAACGCAATAGATTACAGAGATAACCATAAATACAGAGATGCGATAACCATAAATAAAGAGATGCAGCGGAAATAATACTTCATTTCAGTAATGGAAAATACCGAAATATGCTTACAACCAGAATTGGAAATAAGCCAGCTAGGGCGATGGTAGCTTATCTCTGAGAAGAGATGTGCGGCTACATGCCTCTGAACTATTCCTAACTGTGTTACAATGAGGCTCGAAGGCCTATTTGTTGTTGAGAAACAATGGAAAACCCTTCACATTCCAAAACCTACCCCTAGAAAATGAAACGCCAAATTGTGGGCCCCGTTTTGGGTAAATTGGTACATCAATTTCCCGGGGTCGTAACTTTGGCATACGATCTCCGTTTGATGTGTACAATAGCTCATTAGAAAGATCTATTCGAGCACTATCATTGTTGGAATAGGCAACATCAGTCCATTCCTTGGACCCATATTGCCCCCGGATTCCCCAAAAAACGTCGTTTAGGGCCTCAAAACGGATCCAGAAGTTCAGGACCCGAAAAACTGCTAAAAATAGTAAGTTGTGCTATAATTAACGAAACTGAAAATGCTGAAAGAGACAATTGTGGGGGTCCAAATGGGATAGGTGGGTGGCCACCAACATCCACCTGGATCATTCCTCCCCCCTTAGGAAGCAATGGTCCCCATTGTGTTGAGTTCCTCCATCTGCTGA
>APFE031670679.1:84934-162686 GCA_000404065.3 Pinus taeda
AAACGGCTCTGGAAGTTCAGGACCCGAAAAACTGCTAAAAATAGTAAGTTGTGCTACAATTAAGGAAACTGAAAATGCTGAGAAGAACAATGGTGGGGGTCCAGATGGGATAGGTGGGTGGCCACCAACATCCACCTGGATCACATGGGTGAATGGCTCCATGTGCATAAGAGTCACCAAAATTGTGATATTTAATGTGGGTGGCCTTGAAAACATGTCAGATAACTTGTTTGTGCTTCCCTTATTACACTTGATCACCAAATGAAATTGTTGTAAAAACCCCATCCACTTGTAATGTCTAGTTTGTTGTAGCTTATTTTGGGCCTGCAAGTACTGTAATGATTGGTGTATTGTCTCCTTTCCCATCAGATAGTGCTTCCACTTCTTCATAGTGATGAGCCTTAGTATTGCAACAAGAATTTTGCAACTCCCAAGGCTACCAACTTTAATTATTAACGGGGGTTTGTACAAACTTAAGAGGTATTGACACTGTATGTGCAGCATACAATGTGTTAATTTCTTTGATGTCATGATGTAATGGAGTGAATATAATAAAATCAGATCCTAAACTAATTGTAGAAAATGAAATGCTTGAAATGGAAACCTTAACCTATTACAAGAAAGAAAATACAAGGAAATAAACCTATTCTAATTGCATAAAGTAAATCTCATGAAGTAAATATCAATCATTACATTTCAAAGAGTTTACTTCCATTAACAAAGTCCATTGGATGTGGCAATCATCATTGTATTATCCATTTCATAAATCTGTTCATTAGCCCAAATCGGTGAAATGTTTTGCATGGGTAAAGAGGAAAGTCCTAAGTGGTCTTTAGTTTTCCTAATAATTTATTTAGAGCCTAGGGATATTAATTCAACCCTAAGGAACAATAACCAAGCTTTGTGAGTGAATATGGACAAGTATATACATGTTGGAAGGTTGCTACAGGTGATTCTGTAGTTACTACAAGAAATTATAATTCATCGAATGACCAACAAATCAAATCCAAATTGGATGGGAAAATTTTTGTTATTCACTAGGACGTCTCAGGTATCCATTCCAAGTTGAACCACTCAAAAGACCTCTATTAACCCATGCTAAAAAATAGCAAAAAATTATTAGTCTAAAATATAGAAATTTGAGAAATAGTGAGCTAGTAAAACTAATCAAGTGCAAATGCAATGGGCTAATTATTTTTATTAAATAGAATTTTTTGGTGATCTAATGCAAGTGGAATCAACACGATTGAAGCTCATTAGCAAGCTCTAAAAAATAGCAGAAATTTATAGTTATTTGCCACAAGGGACTTCCAGAAATCTTGATTTGGGAATAAACAAATTAATCCAAGTAGTTTAATGATTACTATGACCTTCCAAAGTTGTTCCAATGATGAAATGATGCTTTTTATCCTGCAAAATAACTTAATTCAACCATTTAATCCAATCCTAAAACAAGAAATCATTAATACTAAATGCAAAAATAGAAAAAAGACAAGAACAAGAGATGTATGTGAATAAGAAGTGAAAAGAAGAAAAGTAAATGATACAAAAGGGCTCTGAGGCTCCTGGGATGGCCAAGCCCAAGGATAATCAGATTCCTATGAAGGACACCAAGATTTAGAAGTTGAACATGGCACCAATCTTCATTATTTCCACTAATACAATTACATCCCTGGAAGAAATGATAGTAGATCTGCAAAAATATGAGTTCTCTCCACAATAAGACTAATCAAAATCAACCCCTACAGGAAAATTTGACTTGGTACTTATACAAAATGATTAGGAAGCATTCCCCGTGAAAGGAAGAATTTTTCCTCACAAAAAGCCCTTAAATAGTGGATCCGATTCCCAATGCTAAGAATCTAGATTAAATGACAGGGAACACATTCCTTGATTTTCTCAATAATTGGAGCTCCAGAATTTGTGCAATAATTTTATAATATCTTTTTGAGTTATTATTTAATATTGATCCTCTTGTAGTAGGGAGAAAGTCCCTAAATC
Organism: Pinus taeda; assembly: GCA_000404065.3. Taxonomy (NCBI): domain Eukaryota; kingdom Viridiplantae; phylum Streptophyta; class Pinopsida; order Pinales; family Pinaceae; genus Pinus; species Pinus taeda. The sequence goes on from APFE031670679.1 coordinate 86,936, forward strand.
ATCTCCTCCTCCAAATCTTCATAATCTGTCCAATATTCTCACAATATTCCACAAAAATAAAAAATATTAAGTATAATTATGCAATTATCCATAAACCTTTCTAATAAACATATTAAAGTTAAAAATACATTATCTAATGCAAAAAGAGAGGTTTAATGTGCTAAAGGACGGTCATATGGTCCTTAATTTATGTCTAATTTGGAAGCCATCATACCCCCCTACTGAAAGTGTTTCTCATCCTTTGAGCAAGTTAGTGACCTCCTCATTGTACCTCATTCATGGCCCTGGTGGCATCTCTCTTATGCATTCCTCAACCCTTTCTCTTAAGAACATTGGTTTTAAGTTCTGCAAGGACAAGCACAAAAATGTAGTTGTTCTTTTCATGATTATTTAACAGCCTTTCAAGAAAAAAAAAACATAACTTTCCTCTTTGCAAGTGAACTATGTTGGCTTGTAGATCCATTTCATTCATATCCTCTCCCTTGAAACCTTCATTCCATTTTCACTCATTTTTCCAAAATTATTTGTGCATATAAAAATCACAATGTTTCTTGAGACCATTGGCCTATTTTCTTCCCCTTATTCAAGATGGGTTCTTGAATATTTTTCAGTTTGGAAAGGTCTTCCACATCCTTTTCAACCTCTTGCTACATTTTTCCACCATTTGGACACCTCTGAAACCTTCAAAACACCTTTAGATGAGATCTTGTAGTAACTAGGACATCCTGTAATAATTCCTGTAGTAACTACATGAAACCCAGTAGTAGCCTATTTAAACATGTTTTGAGCGGAAATGGTAGTCTAAGCCTAGGGTAGGCCCTCAACTTGACTTTCATGCCCCTCAATACCATTTTGGATTGGATTTTTCATGCCTTTCTCCCCTTTCTAAAACATCTTTTAGGCCTTGGACAAAAGCTAGAAAGAGATTAGAGACCCCTTGGAAAGCCTCTTTTCATCACTGCAGTTTGAGTTCTATTTTGATGGTGAATTACTTATTTCCTTTTGTTGTCTTCTTCTTCTCTTATGTGGCCTAGATGATTTCCTAATGGGCTTTGGAGTTCTCTGTTTTGAGTAGGTCAACCTTTGGCACTACCATTTTGGTTTTTAGCACAATTTGTTCATTTCTTCCTTCTTGTAGTAGCATTCTACCTTTATGTAGCAATCATTCCTTCTCTTTTAGGGTCTTCTAACTATATGGGAGCGATGAGAAATGATGTAGAGGGTTTGGAGGATGATGTTAGGGCTCAAAGGGAGTAGTGTAGGTTTGTGAAAATGGAGAGGATGTGCTATGTGTTTTTTCACGAAATTTTCAAGGTGAGACAGAGTGTAGGGTCTGTTCTTGAAAAATATTAATTTTTTCTTATGAAATGGGAATGATGAATGATGGATAGATAGTGGATATGAAGTGGATGGAGGGCTTGGAGTGCTTTAGTGACTTAGCCTTTGCACAAATTTCCTCTTTTAACTTTTGTCCCCACTCCTCAAAATCATTATCTTTCCTAATTTGGCTTCTCCACATTGCATGAGTGAGGGAGTTAGCTGCAATTAACTAGTTGAGGGTGGCTGAGACTGCTGACCCATCCTTAGCTTTATAAAAAATCACTTCTCATGCATTGAAAACAAATTTCTAACTATAATATTGCATACATGTACCTACCTAATGGTTGTTGGAGAGGCATGCATGCTGCTACTGAGTTGATGATAGAGCCATGCTTCCCTAGAGGTGCTAATTTTCTTTGCTTGCTTCTATATAGGTCTTCATATCTTGTTGATTCTTTGACTGATAAGGTTGTTGTGTGCAATTTTCTTTCCAGTGTTTAATCTTTTTCTGGTGGAGTGGATGGACCGATTCCTAAGGAGGGTGTGCCCCCTTTTCAATCTTCAAAAATGGTTTCATGCTACTCAAGGTGGCTAAACCTTATGCTGTTTGAGTGAAAAACAAATTGATGTTGAGTTCTGTTGTAACTATGTAGGATACTTACAAGAGGGATCCTCTTCCTGTAGTAGTCATTTAATTCCTCTTCGATACCTCATCAATGCATGTTGGATTAATGGAAAGTCATAGGAGGTATAAGGAGAGGGTTAAAATCATCAAGAGGTGGTGTAGGTGGTGGAAAAGTTGATGAAAAAGATTTTTCTGATTTTTTTCATGTAAGGCAGAGTGGAATTTGAAGATGGATTTTGGTTAGATGGAGTGGATGAGTGACGAAAGTGGTGTTGGGGGACCTATATCAACTTGTGTGTTTTAAACCCGTATAGAAATTACCTACATACGAATTCTAAGAACAAAAAATAAACAATACGAGAGCATAACACATAAAACACATATACACAGAGATTTTCCCCTAGATCCCAAAACTGGGACTACCAGCTTGATTTTTCATTATGTTCCTTTAAATGTTACAATACATATTTATACATGCTGAAGCATCCAATACCATAGACTGAAAACCATCGCGTCCAAAACCATGGACCAAAAACCATTGCGTAAAACCATGGATTGAAAACCATCGCGTCCAAAACCATGTGCAAAAACCATGCACAAAACCATAGGTAGGTCCGCCCAACCTAATATAGGGTCCAATTTTTTTTGCCCCAAGGCGCTGCCCCAAGAACCTGTAGAGGGGGCTACCCCCCCCCCCCCCCCCCAAAACCCCTAACAGGAGGGGCTGCAACCCCCTTTATGACCCCCGCTACACAATCGGGGCAATAAAGGGGGGGCTCCGCCCCCCCTCTAACCCCTAGTTAACTACATGGGCTAGTCATGGAAAGAATATAACACAACCTTCCCTAAATAATACATGACCTTTTGACCCCTTTCTCCAATCAGATTGTCTCCTATAGCTTCTTTTCAACCATCCAGTAGTATTACAAGATCTTCCTGTAGTAATTCAAGACAACCTCCCGTAGTAGACTTGTTTTGTCGATATCTCCCAGGTAGAATGGATTGACCTGAAATTTTTTGAGCACGTTTCCATCATCCTTATTCACCTCCGCATAAAAAATATTGGATAATGGATGCACGAATCTAGAGAAAAATTAAAAATGGCAGTAGGTGATGGAGGTCAATTTCTCGAAAACTGTGTACTAGAATTTTCTGAAAATTCTTGGACATGTTACCATCATCCATGTGCATATCCACATCAAACAACTTTGCAAATGGATGCATGAATATCAAGAAAATTAAAAAATTGTTGTAGGTGATGGAGGTCAATTTATCGAAAAGTGTGCATCGAAATTTGTTGAAATTTCTTGGGTGCATGTTACTATCATCCATATGCATCTCCCCCTAAAACACCTTGGCAAACTGATGCATTGTTTTCAAGATATGACAAAAATAATTTTATGCTCTATGTATTTTTGTTTCATGTAGTAACTACAAGATCTTCCTGTATCATTTTAGGAAAGCAAGAAGAATGAGTGGTAAAAGGTTGGGAATGATGAGTGGATGGTGGACGTAGATGAGGGTGATGGATTGACATGGCTTTGGTCCTTCTGGAGCATCTGAGAAAATGAGGAAAAAGTCCAAGTTTGACTTCCTTTGACTAGGATTTTGATAAACTTTTCTTTTGGTGGCTAACTTTTTTTTGTTGCTTGCAGAGGTTGGAGAACACCTGCATTCATGAGAGGGAGATACATGGAGCAAAGTTTTTTTATTTTTTCTTATTTTTTTCTTCTAGGTATATTAGTCGCCTCAATGAGGTTTTCAACTAGTAGGTCTACCTAAGCGTCTCAAAGGAGGTTTTCACTTATGATCTTTTTTTTGCTTCTCTTTTTCCAACCCATTGACTACCTCATGGAGGTTTTTAATCAATGAGTCAATCTTAGGTGCCTCAACTAAGGTTTTTATCTGATATTTTATTTTTTTCTCTTATTTTTCACTTTTCATTTCTTTTCCTATCATACTCTACTTGAAAAAACAAAATCATTTTCAAGTGTAGGTATACTTCCAATGGAGCCACTTGTATAATTGGATGGAAAATAAAATCATGTATAGGCTCGAAACAAAATATTTGATATGTACCTAAATGTAAGAGAACAATTGCTTTGACTTTGATGATATCAAGCACAGTTGAAGAAGAGAGTATTGTTGCAACTTAGTGACTGCCTGGAACCATATTTTAATATAGTTGTGATGCCCCTAGTCCACATGCTGATTTGGATCATCTTGGATGTCTTCTTCTTCCATGAAATTCAGATCTTCTTCTTTTTCTACATGTTGTCCTTCAATGATATCAAGATAATCTCTTTTTTGTGATACTCTTCCAGAGCTAAGATGAATACCATTTAGATCAAGAGGATATGTTTGGAAGTTTTGTACCTCAACATTGTAAGTGGGCTGAGCTACTTCATTGTGTGGGTTCGGAAATGGTGGTACAGGTAGTTGAGTGGGAGTGGATATTTGAGATGGATGTCGTTGGGGTTGTGGTTATGGTGGAGGTGAATGGTAGGGATAACATGGAGTTGGGTATGGAGGATATTGAGTAGAATATTGAGGATATTGTGGCTGGATCCCATAACTTCCTTACCAACCTTGTTGCCAAGATTGGTTTTGCGGATGAGATGGCCAAGGTTGCCAAGGAAAGGGTGTGTTCCAATTACTTTGAGATGGATGTGCATAAGCCTGAAATTCGGAATTAGGCTCTTGCATCATATCATGTTGAATATGCTACCATGGTCCTCTTGGACCTACATAACATAGTTGCATTGTAAATTGACTTGCTCCATTGTCCTCTTGGTAAACTTCCTCCAACCTTAGTAATGAGGGGAAATATTTAATATCATGTGATTCTACATGGAAAACACAAATATCAACATCTTATTTTTCCTCATATTGCATTATTAACATTTCTACTTGTTTTCCTAGATTGATAAGAATTTTTGTTTTGAAGTAATCAAAAAAATTTCCAAGTTTAGCTTGACTTACCAATCTTGATGTTGATTTACTTACTCCTGCCCTTCCTATTGATATGTGTTTGCATGTTTCACAAATTTCTTCAAATGATAATTGGTATAAATCACCTATTCTCATGAGATCAAGGAGATCAATCCATTCATCCCTAACTGTTCTAAGTAAGAGGGTTTTTAGTGTGTCGAGTCTTAAATGATGTATTTTTCCCCTCTTAACATTATACACGAACCTCTCTATTAGATACTCAAGGCTCTCATCTTCTTTTCTATTCATTCTAAATATTTCTTCTTTAAGATCATGATCTTTATATTTTCTAGAAATATATTTTGCATATCATTCCATGATCTTATTAAATTAGTCCCTAAACTCATGAACCATTTAAGAGATCTACCCTTCAATGTTGCCAAAAAAAATCTCAATTTTTGAGTGTTTAATAAGTAACCATAAGATATACAAACAATTTAAAATTAAAAGAGAAAGGTTTCCGTATCCTCTGACCTTAGACAATGAAAGTTTGGAAGAAAAGATGGAGGGATGTTCTTCATGTGCACACCGACATTAATATCTTGAATGGGAAATCCAAGAGGATCTTCTTCATTGTCATCATTTCAATCCATTTATTCTTCCTTCTCTGCCACCTCTTTTTCTTCTACTTGTAAAAATGAATGGTGATGTGGCTCTTATTGCACCACGTGATCAAATGGGGGGTGAGGGTTGGTGTTGGAGAAGTATTTTTAATATTTTTTGTTTGAATAAGAATGCTAATGCAATGCAATTTTCTGTTTTTGAAATGTAATATGCCAAATGCAATTTTTTTGTTTATGAAAAAATTAAAAGAAATGAATCAACTAGGGAATAAAACAATGCATACTTTGACACCTCCAAGGAAACAGTGCCAAAAAGTGATGACCCTCGGTATTGCAAGAATGCTACAACTCCCAAGGTTACCAAACTTAATTATCAACCCGAGGTTCATACAAAATTAAGAGGTATCGGCACTATATGCACATCACACAATGTGTCCTTTCTTTGATGTCATGAAGTAATGGAGTGAATATAATAAAATCAGATCCTAAACTAATTGCAGAAAATGAAATGCTCGAAATAAAAACCTTAACCTATTGCAAGAAAGAAAATAAAAGGAAAGAAACCTATTCTAATTGCATAAAACAAATCTCATGAAGTAAATTTCAATCATTACATTTCAAATATTTTAGGTCCATTAACAGAGTTCATTGGATGTAGCGATCATGATTGTATTATCCATTTCATAAATATGTCAATTAGCTCAAATCGCTGAAATTTTTTGCATGGGTAAAGAGGAAAGTGCTAAGTAGTCTTTAATCTTCCCTAATAATTTATTTAGAGCCTAGGGGTTTGATTCAACCCTAAGGGACAATAAACAAGCTTCTTGAGCAAATCTAGGCAAGTATATACATGTTGGAAGGTTGCTACAGGAGATCCTGTAGTTACTATATGAAACTGCAAATTTACTACACGAAACTATGATTCACCGAATGACCAAGAAAATCAAATCTAAATTATATGGGGCAATTTTTTTTATTGAATATGATGTCTTAGGTCTCCATTCCAAGTGGAATCACTCAAAAATACCTCTGTAAACCCATGCTAAAAAATAGCAGAAAATTACTAGTCTAAAATCTAGAAATTTGAGAACTAGTAAGTTAGTAAATCTATCAAATGCCTAACCTAATCAAGTGCAAATTAAATGGGTTAATTTTTATTATTAAATAGAATGTTTTTTTGATATAATTCAAGTGGAATCAGCTCGATTGGATCTCGTTAGCATGCTCTAAAAAAGAACATAAATTTACTATTATTGCCACAAAGGACTTCCAAAAATCTAGATTTGGGAATAAGAAAACTAAACCAAGTACTTTAATGATTACTATGACCTTAAAAATATTTTCCAATGATTAAATTATACTTGTGATCCTGCAAAATAACTTAATTCAACCATTTAACCCAATCCTACAACAAAAAATTGTTAATACTAAATGCAAAAATAGAAAAAAAAGACAAGAACAAGAGATGCATGTGAATAAGAAGTGAAAAGAAGAAAAGTAAATGATACAAAAGGGCTTTGAGGCTCCATAATTAGATTCCTATGAAGGACACTAAGATTTATAAGCTGAACATGGCACCAATCTTCATTATTTCCATCAATACAATGACATCCCTAGAAGAAATGACAATGGATCTGCAAAAATATGAGCTCTCTCCACAAGAAGACGAATCAAAATCAACCCCTAGAGGAAAATTCTCATTGGTACTTATACAAAATTATTACAAACCATTCCTTTTGAAAGGAGGAAGCTTTCCCCACCAAAATCCCTCAAATAGTGAATCTGGTTCCTAATACTCGGAATCTGCATTAAATGATAAGGAACACATTCCTAGATTTTCTTAATCATTGGAGCTCTAGAATCTATGCAATAATTTCAAAATATCTTCTTGATTTATTATTTAATATTGATCCTCCTGTAGTAGGGAGAAAGTCCATAAATTATCTCCTCCTCCAAATCTTCATAATTTACCCAATATTCTCACAGTATTCCACAAAAATAAATAATATTAGGCTCAAATATGCAATTATCCATAAACCTTCCTAATGAACATATTAAAGTTAAAAATACATTATCTAATGCAAAAAGAGAGGTTTAATGTGCTGAAGGATGGTCATATGGGCCTTAATTTATGTCTAATTTGGAGGCCCATCACACAACTTGCAACATAGCATAGATCTCCTTGTCATAGGTAGGGTAGTTAAGGACTGCCCCATGAAATACTTCACAATGGTAGCATACAAGCCTTCCTCCCTGCACCAAGACAAGTCCCATAACATACCCACTCACATCTATCTCCACTTCAAAGGGTTGCTGCAATTTTGGTAATGCTAGAACATGTGCTTGGCTGATCTTCTTCTTTAGCTCTTTGAAAGCTCTTTGTTGACCATTTCCCCACTAGAAACTCTTGCCACTTGTTGTTATGGCATGGAGTGGTGTTGCTACCACATAAAATAAGGCTATGAATTTCCTTAGGTACCGTGTTGCTCCAATGAAACTCCTGACCTCAGAAACATTAGTAGGCATCGACCATTTCATGATGACCTCCATCTTGGAAGGACCTACCTTCATCTCTCCTCCACCGATCACATATCCCAGATACACCAAAGACTGTTGTGCAAACTCACACTTTTTGAGATTTTCTAGCAGCTAGTGCCTCTTTGATGTTTTCAACACCTACATCAAATGTGACATATTCTCCTCGCAGGTAGCACTATATACTAGTATATCATCCAAATAGACAATAAAAAATGAATCTATAAAAGGGCACAAATATCATTCATTAAGCTCATAAATGTAGCTAGTGCATTACATAGGACAAATGGAATGACTAACCACTCATAAAAACCTTTCGTGGTTTTCAAGGTGATATTCCATGTATCTTCTTCTTTGACTCGAACCTGGTGATATCCAGACTTCAAGTCTAGCTTGGTGAAGTACTTTTCTTGTTGCAATTGATCCAACAGATAATCTATCCTAGGAAGGGGCTATATGTTCTTGAGTGTGATTTTATTCAACATGTTGTAATATATACACATATGCCAAGTCCCATCTTTATTTCGCACAATGATGATGGGTGACCCACATGGTGATGTAATTGATCAAATGACACCCTGTTCCAACAACTGTTGGAATTGTTTCTTCACCTCACTTGCTTCTATAACGGACTGCTTGTACAACCCAATATTTGGCATTGGGAAGTCTGAAAATGGATGGATCTCATGCTTCACTTCTCTCTTAGGTGGTAATGCTTTAGGCTCTTGGAAACATCGTTGTATGCCTATAACAACTCCTCCAATTATTGTTTTTGTTTCTTAGTACACCCATTCAAGGATGCCTTGCCTCTTATTGAATCCTCTTCACACTAAATTTCTCTTTAAAAAAAACATACTTCTTCCTAGAACTGATCAATTTCTTGGCTTAGTTGGCACCTCTAGTGAAATTTTCAACTTGCCTTTGTGCGCATTGATGATGAATGATTTTCCATCCTTGACGAGATAGTATTGATTGAATCTCCTAATGAATATTTCATCGTGCATGTACATGTATGGAATCCCAAACATGACTCCACACACATCAAGGGGAACCACATCTAGATGTACTTCATCAATAAAATCAACACTGATAGCAAATCCATCTTTACATTATTTTGTTACCTTAAGCTTTGCATTCTTATTTACCTATCCTAGTGGATATGAGTTTGAATTGTCATGAACTTCCAACCCCAAATTATTGACCAACTCTGCTACAATGAGATTTTCATGTGATCCTGAGTCAAATAAAGCATCAATCTTCATCATCTTGAACTATATCTTTATATGGAAGAGTTTGGTCATTTCTTTCTCTTCCTATTGCCAAAGGCTACTCAAATTCACCTCCTTCTGCACTGATTTACATACTATCTTCGCATCCACATCCGAGCTTCTTTCAAATTGGTTGCTCAAATTCATGGCCATCAGATTCTTCTTCTTGTCATCTTTCTTCTTGTTCTTCGGGTTTAGCTCCGGATGTAACTTCCAACATTTCTCTTCTGTATGGCCTTCAATGTTGCAGTGGTTATTGTGGTTGTTAGGATCTTTGCACTGTTGCATTGTGGCTATCGTATTTTTATCTTTTCCCCCTTTTTTCTTCTTCTTACCCTCCTTAGAAGCGTCTTGTTCCTCCTCTTGCATCGATCCACTTAATTAGGCTCTCTTCAGGCCTATTTTTTCCAGGTACTATGGCTATACATAAGCCTAGTCCACCAATTTGGGTTTGAACAACATCACTTGCATAGGCAGATGACGTGTTGACCCCCCAAATACTTGGGGAGTACATCCAGGTTCTTTGGAGAGATACCCAACATTATTTCCATCTTTCTTAATTTCATGGTGTACTCTTGTACGTTTTGGCCTAAATTTTGCCTAAAGTAATCCCATTGGATCCACTGGTCCTCCACGTGCCCAATGGGATACAATTGTGACTTAATGAGGGTTTTGAAATATTCACACTTAGTCACTGGAGGTTCTCCCTCCAACCTTAGGGTTTCCGCGTGGCTCTCTGACCAATTCATTGCATGGCCCTCTAATTTCAATAGTGTGAATGAGATCTTCCATCCTTCCTCAATCTCATGGATGTTGAAATAAAATTCTAGTTCATGCAACCAATGGTTCAACTTTAGAGCATCGATATTACCATGATATGGATTGATATCAACTTTTTCTTCCATTTTAAACAAGGACTGTCACTGGTTCATGACACTCAAACTGGGTTTATCTTTTTCATGTCCTTTCTTTGACTAGTTCTCCATTTCTCCCTAACCTTATGATCCTCGTTCTAATTTCCTCTGCATTTGAATCCCCATATTCTCCAAATATCCCCATCTTGTTATTCAAGGCCACCACGAGGAGGCTTAGATTGCGGTTTATATCTGTGACTTGTTGTTCAAACCTTGTAAACCTCACCTCTGCAGGATCACGAGGTTTGTTTACATATTCATCGACCATGATTAGGATTTTAAGATTTTCAGTCCTGCTGATCTAGATCCTTGCAATATCCAGAAAATACCAAAAGAAACATGATTTGATATGAAATGATCTGTGAACTACCATGGATATTCCACTGGATAGTTTGTCACAACAAATATGATAATATTATATTAGAAAGATGAGATTCTACACTATTACAGTTTTATTAGACTTTAAGATCTATAGATTTAACTGTAGTTAATGCATGTATGTGAATGGAAATTATGTAGAAAAATATCGAACTACAAAATAAGCTCACACACACACATAAGGCACAATATATGCTCTCCAGGAAACCTTTTCGGGAGAAAACCTAGCTGGAAGGTGAGGCCAATTCGCTCTCTTTCTCTGTATGGAAATATGGCTGCAGGTATAAATAAGTAATTCACATAGCCCATGGGATGCTATAGTGCACAAATCTTCTATGTGTGCTTTACCTCCTATCTCTCCTGGCTATATTTTCTCAGCTATGGAACAAAATTATCTCGAAAGAATGGAATATTGCCTCTTCCTCCTAGTGGCTCGGTTATAACACAGGCTGATAGCCTACTAGTGGTTACTTTTGACTACATCAACTTTTACCTAGAGTTACAATATAGACTCTTCTAAAGTATTTTACATCATAATCCCCTGGATGGCCCCTTTTCCATGAATAATAGGGCATGGTGTGACATCCTCCCAAACTATAGGTGTGAAAATGGGAAGGTCGACTTCTTAGTGGAAAAACTTTTGCATACAAACTTTGATTGATGTGCTTCTTGCGTCATTGGAAATATATCTATGTGTAGAATAACATGAAATGGTGCAATTCTAAAGCGGCAAATTTTTACCCCCAAAAACATCATTTGATGCCTCAAGACACTCCCAGATGGTTTCAGACCTCGTTTTGTCAAACTGGGTCCTGCCGATAAAAACGGTCTCGTGAGATGATTTCTCCACTTTTCCACTCCAAATTCATCGAGATGGATGAAAAACGATATAATGATCCAATCTGGATCAAAAAGTGCATGAGAAAAATGTCATAGGTAAGGACGAGACTACCCCCATGACTCTAGAGATATGTTAGCTAACCTTGTTGATATCATTGAGGATGCTCAACCCTCTACGAAGTCCTTAACCACTCTGGACTCTGACACTATTCTCCTAAAATTTGTAGTGGAGGAAAGTCCATCATTCTTGGTTGTCTGATTCATGTTTTTTGTTTTTATTTATGGCTCGTTATGTCTAGTTCTCCTATACTAATAATAATAATCTTTTTTATTTTCTAATATTTAGATAACAAGACAACCTCTTATGATGATTAGAATAATATGATGCTAGTAGAAATATTGGTTTTTTTAAGAGCAAGAATCCACTAATAATTAATTTACTATATTTTTTTATATGATATAATAGAAAATAGAAAAATCTATTTAAATAAATCTAGGAAAAAAGAAATATGAAAAGTTAAAAATAGGAGAAATAAATGTATGACTCACATATAAGTAAAGGTAAAACCAATGTTGAAAAGGAAGAATAAACAGAACACAAGGTAAAACCAAATATTCAAAAGGAAGAAGAAATACAACACAAGAAAGAATAAATACAACGGATAGAAAATTTAGTAAGGAATTTAAGATATGAGGATATTAAAAAAAAAATAATGATGCTAAACAAAAAAAATAGAGAATTAAGAAGAGAAGATGAAATTTATTAGTAAAGTTTATGAATTACAAGTTTTTTGATGGTTTAAATTTATAATTGTATTTTTAGTTGAAATTGTTACTAAAATTGTTATCATGTTTATTAATTTTGAGAACTTTTCTAATAATTTGACATAAGTTTGGTTGAAGCAAATTGAATGTTCAAATATTATAAGAATATTTAATGGTTGTAGATTTAAATACAGAATTAAGAACGATATAAGAAACATGTTTTTTGAGTCGATTTCTGATAAAATAGTTAATTTAATCAACATAGGATGATTTAGATAATTTGGTTAAAGCAAATTGAATGCTTAAATATTATAAGAATCTTTAATGGTCGTAGATTTAAATACACAATTAAGAATTAAATTAGAAACATTTTCTTGATACAGGAAAGAGAGTAGCTATTTGATTAAAGGGATTTAATGAGGTGAATACGTTCTTTGTTTAGGCGATGGCCCCATTGTTGGGAACGGGTCCCCTGGGTCAATTTTGGGGTTAACAACCCAATTTTTGGGGCAGAAGGCTCGAAGTTTGTATAAAGAAATGTAAAGTCTCCACATTTTGTGGTCGCGGAGCATGAAGATATCTAAAGTCAAAAAGGGTTTTCCGCCCTCAGTCTAGATAGGTTGTGTCGGTTTTGGAGATCTGCCCTTGGTCCACAGACCATGGGATTGTATAAAAAGGAGGTCTTAAGAGGAGTCTAGAGCAGAGAGTAGAAGGAAAAGGGAAGTAGAAGTGCTTCATGAGTCTATAAAGAGCTAAGAGCAAGAGTCTTAGTGTAGGAAGAGGCTCTACAGCTGAGTGCGAAAAGGCCTAGGGTAGAAGTCCGCAGCTGAGTGCACAGACCCCTACAGCTGTGTGTGCAGGGCAGATAGATTCTCTATTGGAAATCCGAATCATCAATAAAGAGAAGTTTTTTGAAATTACTATGTACTTTCCATCTGTATATGCGTTATTTTACTTATATTATAAATGTTGTGATTATGCTATGTTGAATACTGGGGTTATGAATTAATGCTATATTGATGCACAAATCTATGTATTTCACTTTGTCATATGAAGCAAGTAAGAATATATGTTCACGCAAATATAATCGTAATACATGTTAAAGTTAACAACACTTAAGTTAACCTAGGTAGACACAGAAGTAAGCATAATTACAGAAGCGTGTAAGCACTTGATATATCTATCTAGGGTCTGTGAAGGACGACTAGAGACTTTCACGGAGGCTCCAAGGACAAATAAGAGAAGTACATTAATAAGCCCTAAAGGGCTTATTGATCAGTGTGAAGGTAGAGAAAAGGTCTAAAAGCCGACATCACAATCATCTCAAGGTGCGGAAACTTGGTTCTTGCATCCCTCCATACTGCTTCGGGTGAGACTTCAGTTTGTGCTCTGGAGATTGATGCCGAAAGGGCCAGTAGTGTAGGGATTTTCTTGGTTGCTTAACGATGAACCTAGGTCAGGGCCCATCAAGCCAACAAATGGTTCTGTAGCTGGGTCCGGGATCTGCTTAACGAGATGTGTGGTGTTGTATCATTGGAATTCAATTAAGAAAGAGATCAAAAACTGGTTGGATAGAAAGATCCATGAATTCATAGCGCAAGAGAACAAGAATCTGCGATTGATGAAAGAACAGTGGTTGGAGAGATATTTGTACATAGAAATACATAAAATCTTCTTCTGTTCCTTCCTGGTTGAGTTATATGAGTGGATCGTGAAGTTGGTAAACGACCAAGGAAGGTGGAGGCTTGACAATCCAATTGTTTGGACACTGGAGTTAGTACAGAGATTGGAAGCCTCTGAAGATAAGATCGTCCGTGCTTTCTACCATTAGCTCGACCGCATCATAGGAGGACTTGTGATAGAGTTTGCGGTCGATGCTTCTGCCAGTTACAGCGAAGTAGAGCGCCGCTTCTTTAAAGGACTGCGAGGTAAGCATTTGAAGTCACTAAATACTTAGATTAAGATGCTCTTGTGTGAAAAATGGGTCATGCAGTTACCTTGATGTTTTGAGCTATGTGAAGTGGAAGATCTTTCAGGGACGGAGGAAGAAAAGGCACTGAGTATAGCCCATTGATTGAACCTCCTTTGAGTGACAAAAAAGGAGCAATGCAGTCTTCTCCACTGAGCGCTATTCAACTGATAAGACAAGGGTTCCTACTAATACCTACACCACCCCCATCCTCATCCCATCCATCCAAACCGCTTCCATCCTCACCTCCACCACTCACCCCATCACCCCCACCACCATCACCTCCACAACAGTTGAACATGGCGAACTCCGTAAAGCTACCTATATTCAAGGGCATAGGGAATGAAGATCCTAACCAATTTTGGTTCGTCGTGAAGGCTATGTGGGAAGCTCAAGGTATCATGGACGACCAAATGAAGAAAGCCACGCTAGTTAATGCTTTGCAGGACCACACACTAACATGGTACATTGAGTACAATACTGATAACCCAACGTCCACGTTGGCAGATATCCATGTTGTGTTGAATAGAGAATTTAGTAAACCTAACTCTCAAGCGCAATTAATTGTGGGATTCAAGGAGATTATGATAAAGCCTCGGGAGATGCCCTAGGATTTGGATCAAAGATTGAAGTATATGATCTATGAAGCCAACATGAACCTAACTGATAGGCAACACCACGAATGGTTCGTGGCCTCACTCTGCCCCACCTAAGGTTTGCGCTATGACAAAAAAATATTGGGACCTAGGCAAAATCTTTGGAAATCACAATGAGACTTCACGAGACACCAATGTAAGATGCTAATTTGGGGGTTCAATAGATTCATGTGTAGTTGCAAAAGCTTTGCCTCGAAATGCAAAGTTGTAAGAAGGAAAGAGTAGCTCCGTCAGAGGCGCACAAAGAAGTTTGGTGCCTAAAATGCAAGGGTCAGGGGCATGACAATGATCATTGTCCAGTCTTTGCGAACTGTTGCAACAGGGGGAACAATGCCTTTACGACTGGAGGCTATGATATGGCCAAGTGCAGGGCCTGCGCTATGGTGCACTATATGCCAGGTGGTTGGGAAATATGTGACTGACAATTTCCATTTGCTGTATAAATTCATACAGACGCCACAACAACTCTTCTACAATTTCTATCAATCAGTAGGTCATGATGAGTGCAATTACCGTAGTTACGAATTAATGATGGACAAGACACCTGCATATAAGGTATAAGCAGAAACTCGGCCTTTGGACTACGGTGTTGGGAGAACGTGAGGTGAGTATCAGGGGTGCGGCCGAGGCTGAGGTGGAGGGGGGCTTGGTAGAGGCTGAGGGCAGTTTATTTGTTACAATTGTGGAGGACCAGGACACTACGTGAGGGACTGTCAAAATCCGACGCAACTGTCATGCCGCTACTATATTCAGTTTGACCATGCGACTGAGGATTGCCCTATATTGTTGGCTAAGATTCGCGAAAAGGGGGCGCAGCTTCCACAGCTGATGCAGAACCTCTAGATGATGAGGGATGAGCCTTGCAAGGAAGACCCTAAGGTAAACATTATGCTTCGGAGTGGAACGCCGACTAGGGAGGATAAAGGGAAGCAACCTATAGAACATGAATGGGTCTGCAGAGCACCAAAAAAGGAGACTGGGTTTGATTTGGACCATGTGAAAGAAAAATTTATGGAAGCAAAGGAAAACTTCATTGAGGCCTATACCTTAGGAAGTTAGGAGAAACCAATTGAAGAAATGGACCCATCCATGACTACCATGTTCTTGGAGACCTGCATGAAACTGCTCCGCGATAGTAAGGCTATGAAGGGCCTATAGGAACTACTCAATCAGTGTGCTGGCAAGGATGGCGCTGCTGGCGAATCGCTCGTAGTCAGAAAGCTTGGCAAGCATAAGGAAAGGGTTGGGCGTGAGATGAGGGTCACTGCGCAGATAGGGGAATATGAAATGGACCAAGTTATCTTGGATCTGGGGTCCAATGCAAATATTTTGCCAAAGGAAACATGGGAAAGAATGGGGAGACCTGTGCTCCAATGGTCTCCGATCCAGTTAAGGATGGCGAATAAATAGAGAATTATCCCGATGGGGAGGCTGCAAGTGGTGACAGTTGACACCGAAGGCGTGAGTGCACTGGTAGATTTTGAGGTAATAGAGATTGTGGATGATAGCAATCCCTACCCTGCGCTCCTTGGAATCAATTGGGCCACTAACATGAATGGGGTAATCAACTTGAAGAAGCAAAAGATGATATTTGAAAAGAAGTAGCTCTGCATAGTGGTGCCACAGGATCCTACAGAAGGACCACGCTATACAGAACTAGTTCGTGATTATGAAAGTGATGATGAATTGGACCAGATTTACAAGATAACGGCACGAGACAAGGATTGGGTAAATATAATAGCATATAGGTGTATCGCATGGACTGTGAGAGCTCCTGCACATTAGATTCAGACGAAGAATTAGAGCACTGAAAGAATCAACTGCATGAAGTATCTTCGTTGTGTTGTAATATCATGACCAAGTCATTGCGCTGCGTGTCATCAAAATTAAGGAATATTCCTCACTATAATGGGCTAATTAATGTTGATCGCTTTTTGGATGCATTTGAGAGAGAAGTGCCGGAGAAGCATGCTTCTAGGCCTTGAACTAGGTACTCCGCGCTAAGATGGTGGGGTATGCACATGGATAATTTCAGTGATTGGCGCAACTATAGGATGATGATGAGAATACATTTTGGACAACCGAAAGTGCGGATGACAGAAAAGTATGATGGAAGGGATGATCAACGTGATCACCTAGCCAAATGGACTAAGGCTTATGGAGTGGAGCCCCAACCCGAATGGGTGCATTTGTTTTTTCATACCCTGGATGTCATACAAATGAATTGGTACTTGGAAACAGAGCTCTGCCATGGCATTGAAGAATGGGACATCTTGCGCCAGGGGTTTATAATGACGTTCAACTTTGAGGATGGGTTTGACTGTATTGACACAATGCTACAGGTGCTTAAAGCAACTATCTTTAGGATACCGCAAGATCCTTTGGACCTGATTCAACCTGATTGGAATACCTAGCTGAACCACACACTGGAATGTTATAATGTGTCCGCTGAAGAAGAAGACGAGGATCCAAGAAAGTTTAATATTCTGGAAACCGAGGGTCACCGCAAGGTTGAAGGTCCACAGATAGAAGATCTAGACATAACCGCGCCACTGAAAACTAGGCAGGTCAACATTGCCACAGAGGCGGAGCCAAAATTTGCAAAGATTGGGGACTATTGGGATGATGTGAAGGTAGACAAGGTCGCTGAGCTCCTCTATGAATATCAGGATTTGTTCCCCATGAAGTTTTATGATCTAAAGGGAATAATAGGAGACCTGGGTGTCATGAATATCAACCTGAAACTGGACGCAAACCCTGTAAGACAAAGACCTTACCGCCTTAATCTAAAGTATAAGGAAAGGGTCCTCTCTGAGTTAGATAAGATGCTCGCGGCAGGAATTATTGAACCAGTGGAAGAATCTAATTGGGTAAGCCCGATAGTGGTTTAGGGAAAGAAACAGAAAGAGGAAATAAGGATATGTGTGGATCTCTGGAAATTGAATGACACTTGTGTGCATGATCCTTTCCCGACCTCGTTAACTGACAAGGTCCTAGATAATGCAAGCGGCCAAGAAGCATACTCTTTCACTGATGGGTTCTCTGGGTACTATCAAATCAAAATCGTGCCTGAGGATAGAAGCAAGATGACCTTCATGACTAAATGGGGATGTTTTCAGTACACCGTAATCCCTTTTGTGCTGAAGAATGAACTAATAATCTTTTCACGCATTGTCATTGTGGCATTCAAAGACTTCATCATAAATTTTTGGAGGTATACTTTGACGATTGGACAGTGTTTGGATTGGTCAAGTGCTATGTCGCAAGTTTGCGCTTGATGTTAGATACACATCAGAGATACGAGATCATGCTCAATATGAGGAAGTGTTTGTTTTGTGTCCCTTTTGGGATCCTACTGGGTCATTTGGTATGCGGACAAGGATTGGTGGTAGATCCCATGAAGATCATGGTGATAATCAACTTGGAGGTGCCGAGGAATGTGAAACATCTATGCGCAACTCTAGGGAATACCAGATATTATAGGAAGTTCATCATGAGCTATGCCCAGATCACTGTGTCTATGGAGAAATTACTGAAAAAGGATGCTACGTTCTGTTGGAATGATGAATGTCAGAAGAGCTTGGACATGCTGAAAGAGAAAATGGTCACCGCGTCGATCCTAGTCTTCCCGGACTGGAAGAGGGAATTTCATGTGCACGTGGATGCATCATGTATTGTGCTGGGGGCCTTGTTGAAACAGGATAGTGAGGGAGAAATGGATCACCCTATAGTATTTGCAAGTAGGAAGCTATCTAAAGCAGAGAAAAATAATTCCATGATAGAGTGCAAAGGATTAGCTATGGTGTACGTGATCCATAAGTTCAGGCATTATTTGTTGGGTGAAAACTTTAAGATGTATATGAATCATTCCATTTTGAAGTACCTGGTCAACAAGCTTGTGTTGGGGGGGGGGGGATATTGTAGGTGGTTGATGTTGTTCCAAGAGTATGACTTTGAAATTATTGTGATTCTAGGATGACTGAACGCAGGACTTGATCATCTGTTGCACATTGAAACGAGAGAGGAACCTAATAATTTGGAGGAAGGGCTGCCTGACATGCAACTCTTTGCGGTATGTGTTGCAGACAATCACTTTGAAGATATCATCCACTTCCTAATGACAGGATCGGCTTCGGAATGTTATACAAGTCAACAGAAGAAGGAACTAGCAATGCGTGTGGTACACTTTTCTGTCATTGCAGGGCACTTGTAAAAAATGGGGTCAAATGAAATATTGCGACGTTATGTTCCTGACTCTGAGTGAAGCAGCATCCTCACTGAGGCTCATGGAGGAGATGCAAGAGGACACTATGTAGGGAAAAAAACAACGCAGAAGTTTCTACGTTCTGGGTTGTGGTGGCCAACCCTGCATAAGGATTCAAAAGCATATTGTAGGGCATGTGACACATGTCAAAGGGCTCGCAGGTCGTCGCAAAGGGATGAACTACCTCTGATGCCATAGGTGACATTACAACCATTCAAGAAATGGGTGATTGACTTTGTGGGTCCAATTCAGCCTCAAGGAAAGAAGACGGGTGCACGGTACATCATCACTACGACTAAGTACTTGACTAGGTGGTGGAGGCGTAGCCTATGAAGAACTGTAGAGGCACGACAAAAAAAGAGTTTATTTTGAATATGTGTTGATAAGATTTGACTATCCAAAGATCTTGATGAGCAATTTCGGTACACACTTTCTTAACGAAACAATCAATTCCTTGACAGAAGAATTCATGTGTATCATCAGAAAAGTATGCCTTATCATCTGCAGGATAATGGGAATGTGGAATCATTCAATAAGATACTGGAGATTGGACTTACAAAGGTTTGCAATGCTCAGAGAAATGACTCGGATGTGCACGTACTCACGGTGCTATGGGCCTACAAAATGACTTGCAAGAAGTTGACTAGGCAAACGCCTTTCAGACTCGTGTATGGCGTAGAAGTTGTGATGCCAATGGAATACATTGTACCTAGTCTACGTATAGCATCACTCACTGAAATGACGAATTGTGGAGCCTTGGAAGATAGGCTCCCGCAGCTAGCAAAGCTTGAGGATGACCGATTTCTAGCCGGATTTCATCAACAAGTTCAAAAGGAGCACGAAAAGGCATGGCATGATCGACACATCAAACTGTGCACCTTCAAGGTAAATGATCTGGTCTTATTATATGACAATGAATTTGATAAATTTCCAGGGAAATTTAGGATGCACTAGCTAGGGCCATATCTCATTAAGGAGATTACCGATGGTGGATCAGGTCAGCTGGTTAAATTGAATGGAGAACCCTTCCCAGGGAAGGTGTATGGCAGTCGATTGAATCCATACACCGGTGATCCAACTAGGTGACTATATGAGGGAAGCACAGTCTTAGCGCTCCAGGTAGTTGAAAGGAGCACGAGACTATAAACTACATTGCCCGAGTCAGAGAGCTGTGCGATCGATGAATTGCATGGAATAAAGATATGTCACAAAGCTTGCAGAAGCACGTAGGGAGCTGCTACCAAGGGAAAAGCCACGTAGGATAGCCGGAAAGTGACCATTAAAGTCATTGTTCATGAGTTGACGATGAGAAAACGCCAAAGAGAGCAGGGGGTGCCATTTAAGTCGGAATTTATGGACCAGATCTTTGAAAATCTACTGCTAATCTAGCATTAATGAACCGATATTCGAGGGAACGGTCGGATTTGAATTTGAATGTACCTATAAATTTTAGGTGGCTTCCCAACGAAAAACACTTGGCATTTTGAGAATTGAGTTGTTGAGCTCCCAGGTGTGCATGAATCGTGAAACCTTTGAATTTTGCTAACAAATTTCGTATTTGAGACATTTCCATAGGTGACATAGGATTTGTTGCATAGCATCATGTCGACACCCATAGAAGCTATGAGCTCTGAAGCAGTGACAACCGAGGGAGCTGTTTCAAAGGTGGCAATGGTAGCAGAGGGAACTGCCCTGGAAGTTGCACCTATAGAAGTATCGACAGAAGTGACTAAATCCTCCTTGACACCCCGGCCAAGGTTTACGCCAGCCCAGGAGGGGCCAAAACCGAAGAAGGACAAGAAGAAAATGCCATCATCGGTGCGTGCATCACCTAGGAGGCACCCACAGTCGGGAAAACCCACCACACAAGAAAAAGCCAAAATTATTGACATAGAGTTGGAAGAAGAGGTCAAACAAATCCCCATGGATGATGAGGATATTGCAGTGGAAATGAAGGTCGTTGAAATTGAGGGGTCAAACCCCATATCTAAGCTACCTAAATACATTCCTCCATGCAAGGACAAGATGAAGGTGCCCAAAGATATTGATGAGAGTAAAGTCACCTTGCACACACCCCTCCTGCCGGACCAAATCATCTTTGAGGGACCACGCTTGGGGCGTGTCCCCCTTTTGAAGTTGGAGGACTGGGACTTAGCAGACACAAAGTGCTTCCCTCATTTAGCAACATACCAACTTATGCACTGGGCCTTCCACGAAAATAATGGAGTAACCGCATTGGAACCGAGGAAGTGGTTGAAAGGTATGGACAAGGCAGGCCTACTAAACCTACTATGGGTGCGACATTACAACCACACACCTATCACACTGGTAGTAATCAAGATGATGATATGCTTGGTGCATGACGGGTGTCTGTGGCTGGAGGAGCTGATATCCATCACGGACATGCTGATCCATAGGATCACGCGACTACCATACATAGGAGAAAATTCAGCCATGGAATTTGGCAGAAAGGTCGGCAAGCATGCGCTTGTTGAGGCAATGAAGGAAAAATTCAAGCTGGTAAAGAAGTCGTGCAGCTACGCCATTTCGAGCATCTGAAACCCTGCAGTCAAAGTGGCAACGCAAATCTTAGCTGGGAAGGTGATGCAGAAGTGTCACGCAGATGAAGTGTCGGCACAAGTGATAGCTTTGGTGGCCCAGTGTGTGGAGGGAATCCAATTTAACTAGGTGCACTACCTCTGCGGTGAGTTCCTCGCGAACTGTCGTGAGGCACAAGATCACAGTAAGACATTTCACTATGCATGGCTAGTACTGTCCATAGTGTTAGTTGCGTGGCAGCTACCTGAAGATAGCTAGTTCCCTTCGGTCGCACTGAACCTACTAGAGGTAGCGAAGTACACTTTACTATGGGCGACGAAGGATCCTCTACGGATAAATGACATCAAGATCTTCTAGATCTTGATGGAAATGAGCATACATATGGCCATCAACTGCAAGCCATGGTTGACACCTACAAATTTTGAGAAGTTACAGGAATATATGGAATTCAAGGTTGACTTCCACCATGTGTCAATATGGGCACGGAAGGACTCTAAGAAGAAATGGCATGATCTACCATACTTGGCCAACGATGATGCAATTTCGGTAGTCCTCAACTGTTGGTTGAAATATTGGTGTAATGCCACAGATTCGACAACGGGATCTAGCAAGATCACGACACAACAGAAGAAGGAAGAAGTCAAGTTGAAGGTGGAACAGTTGGTCGCAAAAAGGAGAAAGGAGGCCGATGACAGGGCCAAGGTGGAGCACACTATTGTGCAACAGTCGAGTGGGCAGGAAAGAGAAGAGGAGCACGACTCTGACGAAGGTTAGAAGTCGCCTTCACCAGAAACACAGGAAGAAGAGGATGAACAAACAGAGCAGGAAGGAGAGGATTTAGAGATGACTCCATTCTGTATCAAGTGTACCAGAGGTCCAGAAAAAATAGGGCCACGGAAAAAGTCCAAGGCTAGCAAGACGTCTCTGGATCCGATCACCCTAACAGAGGGGGATCTGAATGATATTGGGGATACGGTGCAGGATGCCACTGCGAAATTGCTGTAGCATTTCGAGCAACAACAACAACAGGTGTTGGGCACTATTCAAACAAGTCTGCGCGAGCTGCAGATCCACACATCACAGATACAGACCAACGCATCACCCACCAGTTTTGCCCTTGGCACCTCAGAAGCTGCCAAGATGCTGTGTGCAAGGGACCCCCGAGCAATAGTGCTACTGGATGGAGGACTAACAACAGAGACTAAAGCTGATAGACCCATTGTTAGCGCACTCAAGGGAGTTAGACTCAACCTGGCCGTGCATCCGAATGAGGTGCTTTACCTTTTGCAGGACGATGTGATCGCAAAACTTCAGGCCTACGAACAACGTGCTTTGCAGATCATCAATGAATAGAAGGTCAACAATGCCCATATGGCTGGGCAATGAGACTCCACCATTAACCTTGTGTCGATCTCACAGACAAGAATCAACACATAACTAAGGTTGTGGATGAAGCATGCCAGAATGTCCCGGTGCTGGACATTCCCAAGGCTGAGCTGGTGGATGTGCAGGTTCAAAAAATTGTTGCTGGTGTGTGTGACACAAAAGGTTCAGTTGGAGCTGAACCTCAAAATTTCAAAATTGCAGTTGAACGCCTAGCCTTTGACTCCATCAGAGATCAGAGAGTAGTGCAAGACCACTGTGAAAGACGCGGTAGCAGTGGTGGAGAGCGTAGTAAAGGACTATACCATGCTCTTTGAGCAGTCACTCGAGGTGGTCGCCTACCTGCAAGAAGATCCTAGGGTACAATGACTAGAAACAGAAGCATGAGGGTTATAGTAGTGCTACGGTGAAGTCATAGCGATAGTCCGCACTGTCGCCATCACACAGAGGTTAGTTAAGTTGTAGGAGGCCAAGGTGTTGAAAGAGTAGGTAGATGTAGCTAAACACAAGGAAGTCATGCTAAAGGCTCGCTTGAAGCCTTGGTTGGACGAGGCCTACTTGATGACGACCACTATTGAAGGCAAGCTTGCTAGTCTGTAGGAGACTCAGTAGAAGATTAAATCCGATAGCGCAAGGCCAATGACATAACAATTGGTCGAGGAGATGAAGCAGGTGGAAACACAGTGTGCCGTCGAGGTATTAGGAGGTCTTCACGACAAGATCTTGCACCAGTCAAGTGACTTGAGGGCGAGTCACCATCTTTTTGTTGGGGGCCTGTTGAGAACGGGTCCCCTGGGGGTCAATTTTGGGATTAAAAACCCAAGTTTTGGGGCAGAAGGCTCGAAGTTTGTATAAAGAAATGTAAAGCCTTCGTATTTTGTGGTCGTAGGGTGCGAAGATATTTAAAGTCAAAAAGGGTTTTTCGCCCTTAGTCTATATAGGTTGTATCGGTTTTGGAGATCCTCCCTTGGTCCACGAACCATGGGAAAGTATAAAAAGGAGGTCTTAAGAGGAGTCTAGAGCAGAGAGGAGAAGGGAAAGGGAAGTAGAAGTACTTGATGAGTCTGTAAAGAGCTAAGAGCGAGAGTCTTAGCATAGGAAGAGGCTCTGCAGTTGAGTGTGCAGAGGCCTAGGGTAGAAGTCCACAGCTAAGTGCGCAGACCCCTGCAGCTGTGTGTGCAAGGTGAATAGAGTTTGTATTGGGAATTTGAATCATCAATAAAGAGAAGTATTTTGAAATTCCTATGTACTTTCCATCTGTGTATGCGTTATTTTACTTCTATTATAAATGTTGCGATTATGCTATGTTGAATACTGGGGTTATGAATTTATACTATATTGATGCACGAATCTATGTATTTCATTTTTTCATATGAATTCAAGTAAGAATATATGTTTACACAAAGATAACCGTAATACATGTTAAAGTTAAGCAATACTTAAGCTAATCTGGGTAGACACAAAAGTAAGACTAATTACAGAAGCGCGTAAGCACCTGTTCTATCTATTTAGGGTCTGCGAAGGATGACCGAAGACTTTCATGGAGGCTCCAAGGACGAATAAGAGAAGTACATTGATAAGCCCTAAAGGGCTTATCGATTAGCGCAAAGGCAGAGCGAAGGTCTAAAAACCAACATCACAGTCATCTCAAGGTGCAAAAACGTGGTTCTTGCATACCCCCATACTGCTTCGGGTGAGACTTCAGTCCACGCTCCGCGGATTGATGCCAAAAGGGCTAGTAGTGTAGGGATTTGCTTGGCTGCTTAATGGTGAACCTAGGTCAAGGCCCATCAAGCTAACACCTATAAATTTGAATACTTTAGATATAAGAGTCTTGAGGACAATAAAATTTTGAGTTGGGTGGTGGTGGGATTGGGCATGGTGGTATTTGTCGATATGAACCCTTTTACAAAAAACTTAATAGGAGAGGGAATCATCAAGTTGATGTGTAACTAAGCCATCTAGAAAATGAAACAAGTTTTCTTATTCAATTTCCATTGTAAATCTAGATGTGAGGGAATAACTTGTTAAGATAACTAGAAAATGACTTTAGGAAATAATAACGATAAACATTCTATGTTTCAAGCTTTCATGGTTTTTTGTCACTAAAATATGGTCATGCACTTTTTGCTAAAATTACAATTTTGGATTTTGATGAAATTGTTATTTTTAATGTGTAAATGGATTTAGTGTTCTTGATTACCTCTATTGGAACATGGGATGTTAATATGTGATATTTACAGTTCCATTAATCCAAAATCATTATTGTAAGACGTTAGATCATAAAAGTCGATTTCGTATCTTGTCATTTTCAACCATAAAAAAAAGGAACAATTATAACCATATTTAAACTAGGTAAATTGAAATTGAATTAATTTGATATAACTTATTATGAAATGAAACCTAATGTTTTTCTTTCCCAAAGTAAAAAAAAAAATTATAATGTTTAGGAAAACCAACATAAGTACAATCCTAAGGCCTTAACATGCAACAACAATATTGTGTGTAGATAAAATATCCCTATCTAAATAACAATCTACTAGTAATCCATAAAGAAACAAAATTCCATTTATGTTATATGTCAACATTATTGTGTGTAGATAAAATATCCCTATCAAAATAATAATCTACTAGTAATTCATAAAGAAACAAAATTTCATTTATGTTATACGTCAATATTATTGTGTGTAGATAAAATCTCCCTGTCTAAATAATAATCTAATAGTAATCCATAAAAAACAAAATTTCATTTATATTATATGTCACCAAATACTTAACAAACGTTAGCATATTCTTTACATTTAAAAAAATTAAATAATAAAATATATATATAAAATCATATTTTAACATAGAGAAAATTTTCACTATAAATTACATTAACAATAAAATTAATATGTTAAAGAAAAGTAATATCTTATAGTATAATAATTAAGAATATAACAAAATAAGCTTTAATTTCAATCTCTAAAGAAACTTAAATATTTTTTTGAAAAGCTATAATATCTTGCTATTCATTGATGAATCAAAAATATATACATTAATCATACTCAAGAAGGAGCTCAACAAAATTTGAATAAAAACGTTGCAAAGGAAATATAATTATTAATTTGGTACAGCTACACCTTATTCCCACATCTCTTTCAAGTATTCCTTTTAGGCCAATCATGGCTTTCATTGATCCACGTTCTAAGCGTTTCTCATGATATGTCTCTTTTCATTACTTTTGAGCAAATAACGGATCCACGTTATCAGGATGCGTGTATATTAATTTTTACGTACGCATGTCACTTTTTCTTTTAAATATTAGATTTTGATTTTATCCTTAATAAAGTAATTGCATTTAATATTTGTGATGTCTCGTAAAAATTGAGAACTTGAAAAGGACATTAAAGTTTTTTCCACTTTCCTTCAAGCTAAAGGAAGTGTCAGCTGGAATTAAAAAAATTCTTATTAAAAAAATTTAAGATAAATGAACCTTTAAGATAAAATTTAAGATAAAAATTTAAGATAAATGAACTACAAAATTTTAATTTAAAAACCTTTGATTTTTTCTTTTTAAATAAAGGTAGATCAATGTTCAACTAAAATATTTGTACTATTTAAAAAGATCGAATTTTGACTATTTTTTTGAAATAGGGATAAGTGGCTAGATATCTTGATTTGACCCTGCTCCAATTTATCTTCTTATCCTCCTTGGTCTCAAAAATATCAAGAGGGTTTTTTCAAATTCTAAAAAGATACATGTTGGTGCATCATTAGGTGCAAACAATGATATATAGAGGTGATTTTTTTATTCAAAATATGATGTATAGTGATGCATTGTTTAGTCATTGAGTTTAGGTAGCGGTTAATGTGTAATCATCTTTATTTTTATTTTTTTTATAATATTTAGATCAGGAATTCTTTTAATATATTAAAAAAAATAAGATTTATATACGATGTTTCATAAACGCTGTAATTGATTCTGAATTATATACTAAGATTATGTTGATTTGGTTGGAAATTCATATCTTACGGACCAAAAAATAGGTCTAAATATTAGAAGTTAAAATAACATGAATGTTTTGTCATTCTTCAAAATTTTCGAGAGTTGAGAAATTACAAATCAACTTTTGACTTAGACTTTGACATTCTAGTAGTAGACAGTTGAACGAAAGACATAACAGTGACACAGTGAAATAAACATAGTTATATATGAGGTGGCTATAATGCCATTGACGGTGGACGAAACAAAACCAGAGCACATTGATAAATTTAATCATCCAGTATAATCATCGAAGGAGTCGGTGAAGGAGGTGCATGAACCATGTTGAGTGGTGCTGCATTGATGATTGCCTCACCATTTTGGGCTTCCTCTGAATCAATACTTGAATTTGAGACAATGTAGTGTTCCATTTTGTTGAGTCTCACTATGATTTGATTCATATCATAGCGAATGTCTCAAACAATCCTCTTGATATCTTCCTGTCCAACAAACAACTTGTAATTATCTACTTGCTTGTCACGTAGTACCATGTTGAGGAGATTCACCATCTCTCTGTGAGATGCAATTGAGTGGAGGAAATATAGATGTCTCTTCCTGCATTTTCCAAGGCCAAGAACCCAATTTGTACTACCCCTGCATACAAATTTTGAATCCAAATGGTACTAACATTCACCAAATTCCTATGCCTCAAGCGTGAGAAATTTCCTTTCGAACTTTGAAAGGCATCGAGTCAAAGAAATGTGATGATGATTCCCAACCAAAGAGGTAGCGCTTCCTGGAGGAAGATGCCCCTGACGTGCCATCACAAGGACTGATCATACATTGATGTGGTGCCATATGCGAAGCAAACTTGTAAGAGAGTGTAACACAAATAGACTTGGACAATCGACTAACCTTACTCAATTCCACTATAGACCAAACACCAACTAATTTAACGCAAAGAACCCCATTATGAGTAGAGTGCAGAGGGGTAAGGGCCACAATAAATTGAAAATTGATATCATTAATGTAGTAGTACTAGATGAAACCCAAGACATGATAACAAACATAGAAACCAGAGACATGAGTAACTGAAAGCATAAATTTGTTTGGCAGTCGCACTGCCATGTGTCTTATAGAAGTTGTAGGATTGTCAGAACCAAACTGAAAAGGTGCCACTATACCAGACTCTTGCAAGCAACACAAGATAGTTGAAGGAAATACCAGATGGATCAACAGTTTGAAGGTTTGCGAAGGGCAAGATGACCACCAACTCAAAAGTTGGACCAGAGGAAGAAGCATGTAAGAAATAGATAAAGTACATTTGTAACCACCATTGATACCCTGCAAACCCTAATGCCAAGAACCACTAACTGAACAAAAACCCAAGTGTAGAGACCCACACTTATAAAACCCAACACCCTTAAATTTTTCTAGATGTTCATTGCGAGAGAGGAAGTATCAGAACCCAAAGAAATGATGAAACAAACCAGAGACAACCAACACATACCAAGAGAGAAGTTGTAACTTAAATCACCATTGTGAAAAATGTTGTAGCAAGAAACATACCCAAATATAGGCTTAAAACGAACCAGGGATGGCCAGTACCAACCTGGAATGAAATTGAAACTTAACTCACCACCTCGAGTCCTTACGGTGAGTCCACCACCCTACTCTTACATGTATCTGAAACGGTGAAATAAATAACCAACTCTCAAGTAAAAGAATCATTGCTCTATGGTGAGGTTCAATGCCTAAAGAAAAACAACAATTTTCTTGCTTCCTGAGATCCTCCATCCCAATGCAGTGAATGATGGAGTCATTACTACTATGTATTCTCTTGTTAGAGGGGATCTTGTTCTTAGCCAATTGCTTCACCATTCTCTTTGTCACCATGCCTACAACCTCAATCTGAAGGAATGTTGGATCAAGTGAAGAACCAAATAAAATGTTCCCCTGTGTCGTGACATTAATGTTGTCATGCTCCCCTTCTACAGATATCATGTTAAACTTAACTCCTAGCCACACATTGAAGGGAGAGTGCTAAGTGGAGGCCTGGGCACACTTTCCAACAACCACCTCCATCCTAGCCAAAATGTTTTGTTGCATGTCAATGATGGTTGGCAACACAAGTTATAGGCCAGAATCCTTCCTCCGAGACTTTCTAGGACCTGTTCACGACGACAACACCCCAATCGAGGAATCTGTAACCATATCTATTGAATAGTGAATGAATAACATGTAGATTAGTGGATATAACATGAATTTGCTATTTCTAATTTATTTAGTGATTATGTACCAAATAAAAATTTGCATTATGATATGAATAATATTTTTGTTTTTTTCCTTTCTTTAAAACTATAAGAAACTTTAATTTTTTTACAACATTATCTATTTATTTTATTGAAGATAAATTTAATTATTTTATAGTTTTATATACAAAATTTACCATATACATCATATTTATGATATTTAACAAATAATATACCTCATATTTATTATATTTAACAAAAATATACCTTATACATCTTATTTATTTATGTGATTTTACAATTTTTTATAAAAATATTTAGAAATTCAATGCACATTCCAAAAGATGAGGTCAAACTAAGCAATTATAAACATGCTGTAGTTCGCAACTTTATATATCAATGACTCAAAGCTAGTAATAAATAATGTACTTTACTATCTTTGTTTTTTTGTTATGGATACATAATATTTATTATATTTAATTATGTATTTATATAATTCTTTTTAAAAAATATTTAGAAATTTAATGCACATTTTAAAAGATGAGGTTCATGTCACGTTGTGCACTGTGCAATTATAAATATGCTATAACACACATGGGATGTTGGCATCCCATACCTTTATATGTTAATGATTGAAAGCTTGTAATAAATAGTGTACTTTACTAATATTTTTTGTTTGTCCATTTTTCTATGGATAGGATAATTTCTTTTATTGGATATTCATCAATCTTCATAATGTTTATGGAATTGATTCATAAATTTGTTGTTACGATGATGGGATGATAATAATCCAAAATTCCTCCTTCCTTAATCATTTTTGTTTGTCCATTTTTATATAGATAGAATAAATTATTTTTTTCATTGGGTTCTCATAATTAGATAAGGTTTAGTTTTTGTGAGGGTTTAATTTTAAATCTATAGATTATTTTGAGATAGTAGTTGAATGTGTGGTTGTACTCAAACAAATTATATTAAAAATAGTTTCATAAGTGAATAAAAGCTCACCACTATATCTTTTTTTTAAATAAGGTTTTCAGAGCAGTTCAATTGATGATG
The DNA here is from genome assembly GCA_000404065.3 of Pinus taeda. Classification (NCBI taxonomy): domain Eukaryota; kingdom Viridiplantae; phylum Streptophyta; class Pinopsida; order Pinales; family Pinaceae; genus Pinus; species Pinus taeda. The sequence continues at coordinate 117,238 of APFE031670679.1, forward strand.
ACTATGTTATCAAGTACCATATAAACTATGAAATTTGAGGTTCAACTCTTTAATTAACCATATCTGTGAAAAAGACACACATAAACACTTAAATTTTTTAGTGATAGTGATTAAAATCAACTCCTTATGACATATATATACAAAAATATAAATTTATTCAATTAAATGTTATTGTTAAAAACAATCATTCTAATAATTACTCTAATAGTTAATTATATGTACGAATAAATATAAATGTTAAGATGATCATCATCCCAAAGACAAAGTATTGATATTGGTACCATTCCATGTGCCTCTATATGTATTATCCACACAGGTTTGACATGTTGCCAAACTAGCACATAGAAAAGTCCAACTTATGCTCACCATGGCTTTGAAAACCATCATTGAAAACCTAATATTACCCTTTCACCTTTCTTGTTTAGATTATAAGCTTTATTGTTATAAGTTATATGTTTATAGGAAAACATGTTGAATGAGAAGGTGAGTGTTAAGAAATTTACTACATAACATAAATAATTACTGAGAGAAATAAATATAAGAAATAAACAACAACAACCATAAACACATAAACACAAATGTTTATCCGGGAAAACCTTAAATCTGGGGAAAAACCCAACCTAATAAGATCTCATTAGCATTGGCCAAAACCCTGGCCAATCCGACCAAGTGAACCTTCACCGCTCACCTCCAGGCTTGCATTGCAATGAAGTCCTTCCAGCCTTTTATAAGCTCCATTACATATAATACCACGGGCATAATACTATGGGTGCACAATACCATGTGCCCCAAAACCATCACTATTTAACCTCGTCAACTTTGATTCTATCCTGAGTCAAGTTTACCTAACAATTCCCCACTTAAACTTGACTTGGGGTTCCTTGACTAACTCCAGCCAGACCTGCTAAGTGAGACAATTCCGCTCACTCTAGCTCTTACCCCCCTCAGAGTTTTTACCCAGGGTATTGTTAACCGGACATCCCTCTTATCACCTAGGTCTAACCCAAACTTTACTGGTGATCACCGAGGGGTAGACATGCCTTACTAGGTCTTACAGTAGCATGCCTATTTACATGCAATAATTTTGACTTCATTAATTTTTTTTTTTTTTGGTTTATTGCTGTTGTGATTGTGATCCATCCTCTCTCAATTTGATTTACTCAAAAACTTCTATCAAACCGCTCCAACTGTGAGCCCGATGAGAACCTCGTAGATGTGGCCTCACATAGCAGAAAATGAACAATTTTCGAAGCCACATGAACAATTTTCTTCTCTCCACCATTATTTTCCAGATCCACATCTGTAAAAAGGCTACATTGATCTCATCAGTCACTATGAACCCCTGGCATCAAAGAATCTCTTTGAAGCCAATATCTGGCTCTCTATACTAGTTGTTAAGAAATTTACTACATAACATAAATAATTATTGAGAGGAATAAATATAAGAAATAACCAGCAACAACCATAAACACATAAACACAAATGTTTATTCGGGAAAACCCCAAATCTAGGAAAAAAACCCCAACCTAATAAAATCTCATTAGCATTGGCCAAAACCCTGGCCAATCCGACCAAGTGAGCCTTCACCGCTCACCTCCAGGTCTTGCTTACAATGAAGTTCTTTCAGCCTTTTATAAACTCCATTATATATAATACCACGAGCATAATACTATGGGTGCACAATACCATGTGCCCCAAAACCATCACTATTTAACCTCGTCAACTTTGACTCTTTCCTAAGTCAAGTTTACCTAACATTGAAAATGATGACTAAATTCAAAATAAAGTTAACAAAACAAGATTTAAAAATTAACAAAGGAAAGTTTAAACTTTGGTTAATTTTAATTATGATTAATTTGATTAATAGAAATTTTAATTATATACTTTCACTGTAAAAAATGTTGATTTATTTTAAAATATTCGAATTATTAAAATTCAAAAAAATAAATGAATGAAAGTAAAATTTTACTGAAAATTTGAATTCGTCCACTCAATCTACTTCAACATAAACTATTAAAATAAAAATATGAAGTGGGGTAACGGTAATTAAGCTTCCTAACAATGCAAGTTGGAAGGTTAGAAAAATTTTAAAAATAACAAAACACGATACTCAACCTGAAATTGAGAGGACAATAGATATGGCGAGAGGGAGGATGCATGTATGGCATAATATGCATCTGCTAGAGTTTTTCTCCCATGATGTCCACTACTTAGCTTTGCAATATGTTAAAATATTTGGGAAATACTATAAATGTCCTAGGATCATTACTTGAGAGGGATATCCAGAATTTAAGTACATATAGAGAATTAAGAAAAGGGGATTACTCATTTGGAGAATTAGATCATTTCCATACCTATTTCTGTGTCAAAAACTTTGAAGATCTTATGCGCTGCATGAATGTTATCTCCAAGTTGAGAAGATGTTGTATTTCCTTGTAATGTGGTTGCCCATGTGTTTATAGATTATTCTTTTTGTCCTTACACTTTTTGTATGCTTAACCATAGTATATTGAAAGAAAGTAATAAAGTGTAGAGATAGTATATTGAAAGAAAGTAATAAAGTGTAGAGAGTAGATAACTAGTTGAAAATATAAATATAAAAGCATTCTCACACTCTATAAAATATTTCATGTCAAGTGTAGATTACAGCATTCTCACACTTTATAAAATATTTCATGTCAAGGAAGGAGATTACCTTGAAATTTGGTTGGAAGGAAAATTCATAGCCTTATTTATGTTTATGAAGGTCATTTAGTACTCAATGATATTTGTTTTTCTTATATTGCATTGGAAATATTTATATATTTATGAATGCATTATTAAATGATTTAAAGGTAAATGTCACACGCATGGGGAATTTTGGTTACCAATAAATATATTGCATCTAAGTTGTAATCTTTAACCATGAGTCATAAATCAAGTAATAATATCAAGTGAAACTTGTTTTAAATCTTAATTATTTTGTTGCTTATTTCTATAATGTAAAACACTATGAACCATCATGATGTTTATATATCGTTGATATCATGCATCTTACATGAGGTGATAAGGAAGAATTTTTTTTATTAATAGAATTTTTAAGATATTTTTTAAGTCAAGGAATAACTTTGTTCAGTAGAGCATTTTGGCCTCTTTCAAAAGGAGAAATTCTTTCATTTTGGCCTCTTTCAAAAGGAGAAATTCTTCCATTTTTTTAATGGTAAAATGATTTATTGCAAGAATCATCAAAGTGGTTCTTATTATAATTCTATGCTAGCATCAATATATTGCAAGTTAGCACTATTTAGGTAACTTATGATTTAACAAGTGTTAAGACATTTAAAGATACACCTATGGGATTTCATTCGTAGGGATGCCTACCCTTCCAACCTCGTCACAATAGGCTACATGTTTCATTCAGAACTCAAGTTTGGGTGGGGATAGTATGAAAGTTACTCCAAACTAGTAGAGCTATATTCCCCTCAACAATTCTTCCAAATTTTATTACACACTGAAAGCATCTAAGTCCTAAGAATGAATTTAAATTTTTGGGAATCAAATATACAACCTATTATGTTCCATTATAGCATTTTATCATTATGGAACTCCTTGGAATTATGACTCTCTTGGGAATTTCTCTTCAACAATTTTCTACAATGTAGCTTCTTAATTCTAGTCAATAGGGCCCAACATGGGATCAAGCTACTTGTAACAACCCTGATGGAAATTCCATGTAATAAAATTTAATAAAGGCAAAATAATAACCACAGTTACGGGACACTTATTCCAAGATGAATGTTGGACAAGGCATCATAGTGTGGGTGTTCATTTCGGTTATTATGGATAAGGAAATTGGAAAAGGCAATGCCAAAGGCTTTAGAAAGGAAAAATGGCATTTTTGGCATTTTATTTATGAAAATAATGGAAAATAAGAGAAAAGGAAGGTGAAAGGTCACAGGTTTCATGTGAGGAGGAAAATGAAGGAAAATAAGGGGAAATGAAGAAAATAGAGGCCTCATTAATAGAAAGGATTCTAAGGATTAGTTCATGGCTTTTTTGTCAGTTCAGTCTTGGAGCTCTCTCTCTATTCTCTTTCTCTCTCTCTCTCACATACTTAGAGTTTTCTTGGAGCACTTCAACATTGGATCAAGAAAGACAAAGAATGAAAGAGGAAGCAAATATCAAGCAAGGAAGAGCAGGATCAAGCAACTACAACATGATTATTTGCAGGTATTGATTTTCATGTGTGATTTCCTTGCTATATTTGGCATGCATGGTTATGCATGTGTGTTCTTGGTTCTCTTGCTGTCATGGGCATGGGTTTTGCTAGGTGTGACAATGTTTTTCAGCTTAGCCTTGAAATTTCCGGATAGCCATGGTGTGGTGGATTTTTTTGTATGTGGTTGATCTGGATTATTGGATGGACTCGAAGTTGAGTGCGGTGGTCCTAAGATTATTCACAAAGCCTAGGAATAACGATATGGGATACACAGTAAAGCTTAAATGTGAACACCTCGATTGAGCCTAGGAATCTGTTGACTAGCAATGGTGGGATATATGGTAAAGATCAGTGGTGAGTACCCTTGATTGGGCGTAGAATTCATGGGATGGGATACACACTAAAGCCTAGAGAGTGTAGACCTCTAGGGCTAGGAATCCCTTGACCGGTAATGGCGGGATACATGGTAAAACTGATAGGTTGGGATGGAAAAATTCCTCATGATGTAGGTGGAGAGATCTAGTGGCATCCATGCTTGTTTTGGCCTAGTTATCTGGTGAGGATTGCTGTAAAGCCTGATATTGTATGTTTGTTGTTTATAGCCTAGTGATCCAGGGGGGATTGTGGTAAAGCTTGGTTCTATTGTTGACGGTGAGGTGGTGTAGCCTCGGGAAGCCCTAGTTGATTTTGATGATGAGTCCTACATTCACGCTTGGAATATGGCACGGAGGTGATTGGATGAAGAGAGACTTGGCTCACCTAATCTACGGTTAGGTGGAACGTGGTAGTCCCATACTAGGTTGAATTTTGCATTCATTAATGAGAGTTATTTATCCTCTGTATTTTATGAGAAAATGTACTGCTTAATATGAGACATTTATGGTTGTTTTACCGTTGATATTTATGTTGGTTATATGATGGTTATGGCCATGTTATATGTTAGTGATGATGTGTGGTTCTCATCATGTTTTGATTTGTAAATAAATGTACAATGAATATATGACCTAATAGATGATAATGCAGCTAAAGTGATAAGGCATCATTGGTTTTCAACGATTCTTAGACAAGTATGATACCCTATGCTCATATATGTTGTTATGACTTGTAGAATGAATACTTATGACATGTTTGACGAAATGCCTGGCATGGATAGTAGGGGTACATTTAAGTATTTTTTAAAGTATTTGTGTTTTTATCATTGTTTCGATGTTACATTTCATTCCTGAAAGTTTCATAGAGTTTTGGGCAGTGGCCCGAGTCCTGGCCCTGAAAAAGTGGCATAGAATCTAGGGTTGCAGGCTCATAACTCATTGAAAGAGACCCCAATCGCTTGCATGCCTATGTTATGAGAGTGAATGGAGGGCCCCATTCACATGCATGCCCATGTCATAGGAGTAAACGAGGCTCTAGGGTAGTGAAGTTTCAAGTTGTTGCAGGGGTTGGTCACCTGGAAGGGTTGGTTGACTCCTGTAGGTTTTGTGGTAGGTGCAGAAGGTCAGATTGGTTGTGTTGTGTTAGTTCCACTTTCGTAAGGTGACCTAGGAGGTTTATTCATATTGTAGTAGCCTCTTGTCACATTTTTACACCAGCAAACTAGTTAACTTAGGTAAATGTGGGAGGAGGGTGTTATAGAGTGGTATGAGAGCATGGTTCATCCCTTAGAATGGATGGGTGGTGTGCGTTGGTCATACATTCATGTCAATTTCATATGTGTTACGTATACTTTTGGTCTAGGTTCTTGTTGCATATGCATGTTGTTGGTCATTGTTGCATTGATGTCGCCATGTGAAAGTGGATGGTGTGTTGTTGGGTGTGTTTATTATGAGTATAGGTTGGTTATGCAATGGTTATGCATGGCAATTGTTTGTATGTATCATATATGCATGCATGTCGTCCATATGTTGGTTATGCATACATGGATATGGGTGTAGTTGTCATGCATGAGGTCATGATGTATGGTTGATATATACATGCATTGATAACTGGACTATGGTTAGGATGATATTTATATTCTATTATGATTATGTTTATACATGTATTTTTCTAACCTGGTGGATCTTGTAGATGAGATATCCTCCCCGAGCTACACTGAGGTATTTGATTATGTTTATATTTTGGTTTAGATGACATGGTATGTTTGGTAGGAAATAGATCAAGATTACTAGCAAGATGGTAGACTATAGTTCCTTAGACTCTCCCTATGGACCAGATGAACAGTGTGGTGTTGAGCATTCTTCTAACTTACAAAACATTAAGAAGCTTGAAGGAATAATTAAGGAGTTTCAAGGAAGATAATGGAAAAATCATGCAAGCATAGGAGAAACAAGCAAAAGTCAATGCAATAATCCTTCAGAGTTTTTCAAACTTGCATAGATAGGGACCACTTCGGATCAACCATGGATATGAAAATAAGACTAATGGGGCATATGTTAGTAGATCCCTTGGTGGGCACAGGTCAGATAAAGATGACATGGTTAGAGATGGCAGGTTCTTGAATACTCCAAATTAGAGAGGTGATGGACACATGTACTATTATAGTTCTGGTTCTGATACGCACTATGATCGCCATCGTTATCATCCTTAGATGAGGAGTGATAGGGGATATTTTATGGATGAGTTTAAGAAAGCTAAGCCACCTACCTTTGATGGAGATTTGAAGAAGCCAGAGGATGCAGAGGCTTGGTTACTTGGGATGAAAAAGTTTTTTGAGTTGAATAATTACATAGATAATATGAAGGTCAGAGTAGTTATCTTCAACCTGAAAGGTAGATCAAACATCTGGTGGGAATACGTGAAGTGGGTCAGAGACATCGGGAAAAAAGATTTGAGTTGGCATGAATTCTAGAGACTTTTCAGGAAGAAGCACTTATCGGAGAGGTATTATAATAGCAAAGCCAATGAATTCTATGAGTTTAAAATGGGATCGATGAAAAATGAGGAGTATATGATTAAGTTCTTGGAGCTATTGAGTTATGTACCATATCTTAAAGATGAAAATAATAAAGTTTAGATATTTTTCAGTGGATTTCCATTAGAATTTAGAGATCAGATTGAGTATGATGAGCCTCAGTCACTTGAGGAAGTTACTGGGAAACTAAAGCATTTTTATGACCTATCAAAGCATAAGAATGAATCTCAGCAAGGATGTAAATTGAAAGATAAAGGTAAAATTAAATGGCAATTGAAAAGAACAAGGCCTGAAAATGTAGAAGAGAAAGAGAATGTTGCACCATACAGAAGTTCAACGTAGCTAGATAGGGACATGGGTCACAGTAACCGAATTGAGGTGATGGTACAAGATGGTTGACATGTTGGTTATGTGTTAAAGGGAATCTCAAGAGAGATTGTCCACAGTACCAGGGTGGTAAGTCTCAGATTTACATTGCATGTCGGGAAAAGAATTCCTCGTATCTATGCAAAAGTGGATAACAGGGACGCAGATCACCAAACATCTATCATTGAGAGGGATGGAAAGATTTGTGATCAAGTTGTTTCTATTTTGATTAACCCTAGATCTAATTATAGTTATATTAGTCCTGACTTGGTGGATAAGTGTGGTCTGAATAAATAAGTGCATGCAAAATCTTGGTTAGTGCAGCTGGCTACAGGTACCAAGAAGAGAGTTCATCATTGGGTAAGTTCTTGTGCATTTGTGTTGAATGCTATGCCTACAACAACACATCTGAATGTATTACCATTGGGGTCATATAGTATGATTTTGGCTATGGACTAACTATATATTCATCAAACCAAAGTGGATTGTTATGAAAAAGCTATTGAATGCTTGGATGACAATGGGGAGGAAAGAATCTTACAGGGTAAGAAGAAGGCAACATCAATTGAGATGGTGATAGCTATGCAAGAACAACATAGTCGCAAAAAAGGGTGTGTGCTATTTGTAGTACACATTTCTAGTGACAAAGGTAAGGAGGATGAGGATGTAGAGGTATTGAGTAGGTACCCGGTTTTACAACAGTTTCCAAATGTGTTTCCAGTAGAGATTTCAAAGTTTCCACCTCATAGAGAAGTGGAATTTTCTATTGAGTTACTACGAGGGGCAGCACTAGCATCGGAAGAACCTTATAGGATGAGAACTCCATAGTTGGTAGAGATGAAGTTCCGATTGAAGGAATTGCTTCACATGAGATACATTAGGCCAAGTGTATCGCCTTGGGGTGCACCAGTATTGTTTGTGAAGAAGAAGGATGGTACTCTCATGATATGCATTGATTATAGGCAGTTGAATAAGGTCACCATCAAGAACAGGTATCCATAGCCAATGATTGATCAATTATTTGATCAGTTGAAGGGAGAAACAATGTTCTCAAAGATTGATCTAAGATCTGGATATCATTAGGTACGCATCAAGGAAGAGGACATTTACAAGACAACTTTTCGGACCAAGTACAGAAAATATGAGTTTTTTGTAGTTCCATTTGGTTTGAATAATGCTCTAGCTACCTTTATGTGCTTGATGAATAGTGTGTTGCGTCCTTATTTGGAAAAGTTTGTTATTGTATTCATTGATGACATCTTAAGATATTTTATGAATGAGGAAGAGCACACTGAGCATTTAGTAGTAGTATTGAGATTGTTGAGAGAGCATCAGTTGTATGCTAAGCTTAGTAAGTGCAGTTTCTTTCAAACAAAGGTACATTACTTGGGACATGTTGTTTCCAAGCAAGTCATAGCAGTAGATCCAAAGAAGAGAATAGCTATCATGGAGTGGGAAGCTCCTAGAAATGTGCAAGAGGTAAGATAATTTATGGGATTAGTTGATTATTATAGGAGGTTCATCAGGAACTTCTCCCAGATTGCATATCCTATAACATCACTGCAAAGGCAAGGTAATAAATTTGAATTGAAAGAGGAATGTGCAACAAGTTTTGAGCAGTTAAAGCAGTTATTGACAAATGCTCTAGTGTTAAAGATTGTAGACCCAGAGAAAGAGTTTGTAGTGTGTACAAATTCTTGCAAGAGAGGACTTGGTAGAGTCCTTATGCAGGAGGGTTAGGTAGTATGTTATGAGTCGCAGAAACTTAATGAGCACGTGAAAAACTATTTGACACATGATCTTGAGTTGGTAGTGATCATTCATACGTTGAAGATGTGGAGGCACTATCTTCTTGGCAGGAGGTTTGTATTGGTGAGTAATCACAGTGGGTTGAGATACTTGTTTGACCAGCCGAATCTGAATGCCAGGAAAGCTAGATGGTTTGCCATGATTACTGAGTTTGACTTTGAGATCAGGTACATCAAGGGTAGATAGAATAAGGTTACAAATGCTCTTAGTAGGTGGGTACAGGTAAATCACATTGCAACTATGAGTTCTTATGGTAAAGATCTACATGATCGGATCTTACAAGCAGGTCACCAGGATAACAAGTACATGGAGCTCAGGCATAGGTTACAACATAGTACATGTATAGGTATAGGTGCATAGGATGTGGACTATCATTTCTCAATAGATGGCTTGATCAGATTTAGGGACATGATATATGTTCCAGACAACAGTGAACTCAATAAGGTGATGTTGAGGGAGTTTCATGCGAAACCATATTAAGGTCGCCTAGGATATCAGTAGACATTGACCATAGTGAAGAAGTTATATTATTGGCCAAACCTAAAGAAGGTTGTGGTAGATTCTGTGGCTAGGTGTTTGGATTGTCAGCAGGTGAAGGCAGAGTGTAAGAATCCAGGTGGACTACTACATCATATTGCGATTCCATAGTGGAGATGGGAAGTCATTTCCGTTGATTTCATTACAGGTTTTCCAGGAACATCTAGACAACATGATTCCATCATGGTGGTGGTGGATAGGTTGACTAAGGTAAAACACTTCATTCTAGTGAAGATTAAGTATTCGGCTAGTGATGCGGTACAAATTTTCATTGGATATGTGATCAGATTGCATGGTGTTCTGAAAAAGATTGTGTTAGACAATGATGCAAAGCTCACTTCCAATTTTGGAAGGAGTTGTTTGTAGGTTTAGGTATAGAGTTGGCCTTCAGTACAACTTATCATCCACAGATAGATGGATGGACAAAAAGGGTCAACAGGGTATTGGAGGACATGTTGAGGATGCATGTGATGCATCAATAGAGGAGATGGGAGGAGTATCTTCTATTGGTCAAGTTTTCTTATAATAATGGTTACCAGGTGTCTTTGAGGATGAGTCTGTTTGATGCACTCTATGGGAAGAGTTGTAATACTCCCATCAATTGGAGTGACCAAGAGAACAAGGTGTTGATTGGACTGGATATGTTGGAAGAGATGGAACATGAAATGCAGGTAATCAAGAATAATCTAAAGGCATCATAGCATAGGAAGAAAATCTATGCAGATCAGAATAGGTTGTTTAAGGAGTTTCAGGTTAGGGAATAGGTGTGCTTGTGCATCAAGCCAAATAAGAGCTCCTTGTAGATCGGATTGTGTGCCAAGTTGGAACCTCGATTTTGTGGACCTTTCAAGATACTTGAAAGGATCTGACCAATAGCCTATCAACTTGCACTGCCTCCGATAGTGAAATTCCATCATGTTTTCCATGTGTCATTGCTTAATAAGTATGTTAAAGATGCTGATAATTTTATTGAATGGTTTGTATTGCAGGTTGATCCAGAAGGATAATTCCAGCTAGAACCACAATGTATATTGCAGAGAAAGATGCTCACATTATGAAACCGAGCAATCGAATAGGTTAAAGTGCAGTGAAAGCACTTTGGGCCTGACAAAGCTACATGGGAGATGGAGGATTAGATGCGGGATATGTATCCTTCTCTATTCACAGGTTGAGTGAATTTTTTTGATATATGTTGGTATGATGTTTTTGGTATATGTGTTATAAAGCTCCAATAAGCGATATGGGTGTCATGTCATTATGGTTATCATGTAGTTATGTTGTCATGTTGGTTTGCTTCTCAGCAGGTTGATCATTGTAAATATGACATCAAGCTAAGTTATAAAGATCCATAGACAATATGTTTTTCTTTTAGCAGCCTTTTTGGTTTTAGGTGTCATTGAACACCGAGGATGGTGTTCCCCCAAGGGGGAGGGTTCACTAACAACCCTATTTAAAATTCCATGTAATAAAAGTTAATAAAGTCAAAATAATAACCACGGTTATGGGACACTTATTCCAAGTTAAATGCTGGGCAAGACATCTGAGCGTGGGTGTTCATTTCGGTTATTATGGCTAAGGAAATTGGAAAAGGCAATCATAAAGGATTTGGAAAGGCAAGATGGTATTTTTGGCATTTTATTTATGAAAATGATGGAAAATAGGATAAAAGGAAGGTGAAAAGTGAAAGGTTCCATGTGAGGAGGAAAATAAGGGAAAGTGAAGAAAATAGAGGCCCCATTAATTAAAAGGCTTCTCAGGAATAGTTCATGGATTTTTTGTTAGTTCAATCTTGGAGCTCTCTCTCTATTCTCTCTCTCCCACTCTTGGATACTTTTTCTTGGAGCACTTCAAAATTGGATTAAGAAAGGAAAAGAAGGCAAGAGGAATCAAATATCAAGCAAGGAAGAGCATGATCAAGCAGCTACAACGTGATTATTTTTAGGTATTGATTTGCATGTGTGATGTCCTTTCTATATTTGGCATACATGGTTATGCATGTGTGTTCTTGGTTCTCTTGTTGTCATGGGCATGGATTTTTCTAGGTGTGACAATATTTTTTAACCTAGCCTTTCCATTTTTAGATAAGCATGGTGTGGTGGATTCTTTTGTATGTAGTTGATTTGGATTTTCAGATGGAATCAAAGTTGAGTGGGGTGGTCCCATGATTATTCACAAGGCCTAGGAATCCCAATATGGGATACAAGCTAAAGAATGAATGTGAACACCTTGATTGAGCCTAGGAATCCCTTGACCGATAATGACGGGATACATGGTAAAGCTTCGTGGTGAGTACCCGTGATTAGGCTTAGGAATATTGGGATGGGATACACGGTAAAGCTTAGAGGGTGGAGACCTCCTAGGTTTAGGAATACCTTGACCGGTAATCGCATGATACATGGTAAATATGAGAGGTTGGAGTGAAAACATTCCTCACGGTGTAGGTGGAGAGATCTGGTGGCATCCATGCTTGATTTGGCCTAGTGATCCTCTGAGGATTGCAATAAAGCTTGGTATTGCATGTTTATTGTTTATGACCTAGTGATTTGGTGGGGATTGTGGTAAAGCCTGGTTCCATTATCAAGGGTGAGGTGGTGTAGCCTCGGGAAGACTTGGTTGATTTTGCTGATAAGTCCCACATTCACGCTTGAAATACTGTACAGAGTGATTGGTTGAAGATAGACTTGGCTCAACCAATCTACGGCCTAGTGGAGCATGGTAGTCCCATATCGGGTTGGCTTTTGCATTCATTAATGAGAACTATTTCTACTTGGTATTTTATGAGAAAATGTACTAGTTCATTTGAGATATTTATGACTGTTGTATCCTTGATATTTCTATTGGTTATATGTTGGTTATTAACATGTTATATGACAATGATGATGTATGGGTCTCATCATATTTTTATTTGTAATGAATGTACAATGAATATATGACCTAATAAATGATAATGTAGCTAATGTGATAAGGCATCAATGCTTCTTAGTGATTCTCAAATAAGTATGATACCCCTATGCTCAGATATGTTGTTATGACCCGTAGAATGCATATCTCTTACATGTTTGACGAAATGCTTGTCATGGCTAATAGGGATCCAGTCAACTCTTTGTTCAAGTATTTTCTTTTGAATCATTGTTTTGATACTACTTTTAATTCTTGAAAATTTCATAGAGTTCTTGGTAGTGGCCTGATTCCTAGTCCTTAAAAAGTGGCATATAATTTGGGGTCATAGGCTCAAAACTAGCTAACAAAGACACCAGTCGCTTGCATACCCATTCTGTGAGAGCAGCTAGAGGGCCCTAGTTGCACGCACACCCATGTCATGGGGGTGACTGCGGCTCTAGGGTAGTAAAGTGTTAAGTTATTGCAGGGGTTGATCACCTGGAAGGGTTGGCTGGCTCTTGTAGCTTCTACTGTAGGTGTATAAGGTCATATTGGTTGTGTTGTGCTAGTTCCACTTCCTTAAGGTGACCTAGGAGGTTGAATCAAATTGTAGTAGCATCTCGCCACATGTTTACCCAAATGGATTGGTTAACTTGGGTAAATGTGGGAGGAGGGTGTTACACTACTATAGTGCATGGTGAAACAAGAAATATGGTTCGTTATTTGAGATTGTAGGACCTAGCAATGAATTATTTTCCTTGCGTTGAGTTTGAATGATATAAAAAGAGCAAGTGTTGCTTTAATATACCTAATCACCATGTTAAATACATCACGAATAAAAGAAAAAGGAAGAATAAATGAGTAGAGTATTATCATGGTCAACTAGTGGAGGGTATTTAGTTACCATGCCATTGACTTGTATAAGGCCAAAAACCATTTACATGTTCTAGTTTGTAATAAAAAATGTTCTTATATGAGGACTGACTACCCACTAATTACCCATGTTTACTTTGTGTAAGTACTCTTGATGGATGAAGTTAGCTATTTCTATAAGCATGTCCAATGAATAGTCATGATTACTTCAAAACCAATTCCATCACGAACATGTAATCAAGTTCCAACATGACAAAATCAAGGAAAATTAGAAAATTGGAATGATTTAATAAACTAGAGGTTAGACCCTATAAAATATACTTGCAAATTAACATACAATATAACAATAGGCCTTATTTTTTGTTTCAACCCTATTTTCTACCCCTCTTGTAAATGTCAAATTGTAATTCATGAAAATAATGTGGAAATGTAAATAAGGACTAAGCCGAGGAGTGGGCATGGCTTCATAAGTCCGAGGAGGAGTTGTTTGTGTTGAGTGTGAACCTAAGCCACCAAATTTATTTGACCACCTATCTCCTTGATGAATTTATGGCTATGTTGGTGCAACCATTGAATGTATGGGATACCTGAGTAAAGGACGAGCCCATATGGTCCCTAATCTCATGAAACGTGTTGGTGTGCTCAACATGAAAGGAAGGGACGTGAAGAAAAATATATACTAGAGATGGTATGCAGAGGGATGCAGGAAGACATAATGTGGTATCGGGGCAAGTTTGCTCAGTTGCACATGCTAGTAATGTGAGAGAGAGCTCACAAAAGAAATGTGTATCAAAGGTAGATTGCAGTGTGGCTATGACCGAAGATCACAAGGGGAGAGTGACATCCCCTAGAATGTGCTCTATGAATGGGACACCATTCCTAGTGTTTTGTTGCGGCCAACGGTGTGTGCCCCTGATTGGGTGGCCAATGAAAGTTTAGTGGAGAATTTGAATGAATTTGTGATTTCCTTGGGGTTGATAAACCATTGGGGTGTTTGCTGGAAGGATGACAAACCACTTGGCAAGTTGAGACACTGAGGTGCTTGTTGAAAGGAGCTAATAAACCACTCAACACTTTCCTTGGGGATGATAAACCACTTATGTGCTTTCCTAGTAACTAATAAACCTCCTGGATAGTGAGCTCTTGATTCCTACAATGCTTTCCAAGATAACACGGCTGATAAACCACTCATATAATTTTTTCATTGTCCTAGAACTAAAATATATCTCATTGAGACTTGGGTGAATCCATATGATTGATTTCGGATTAGAGTATAGGGTCACTTTGGTGCTTGTTGCTAGAGGAAGTTGATAAACCACTTGCATAGTGGAATCCTCTCTATGATAATCTATTGATTAGTGTTGGTGTGAATTCCCTTGAGCATGTAACTCCTTTGAATTTGAATCTAGCTCGGGGGTGGTCAACTGCAAGAAAGATTACAATGTAGCTTGCCTATGGATGGGTGGAGAGTTGAAGTCCCTCCCTCAGTTTCCAACCATTCAAGGTTAATCAAATAAGTGTATTTACTTGTACATATGTTGCACAATGAATGATGAATGATGTTGCCATGTGTTATAAAAATGAATATTTGCATTGTTGATGGAGGAATGTGTTATTCCTTTTTATTTATAATAATATGTTTATGTGAATGTTTTCATGGTTATAGGGGACTTGCTAATCCCTGTGGCTGCTGATACTTTCTTAAATTGCAGGGCCATTTACATGACTATGTAAGATTTCTTGATGTACTCAGTTTAATTGTTATGGTGTTTGAATTCCATTGCCTAGTATGCTATTCAAATCATGGATCTCTATTGATTAAATATTGTTGTCTATCTACCTAGTTATGGATTGATAACGATACAATGTATGATCTATCAATGAATATTATAGTATTGCGCGGGATCCATTTTGAGGAATGCTATGATGCCACTGTGCTTGAAATTATCATGTAATTTTAGCCATGACTTGGCTTGTTTCTGTGCCTGTTAGTACACATGTTGATAAGTTCATTGATGTATTATTACTATGTTTAATGTATGGAATTTTGATGTTAGAATGAGTGTTTCATTCCTATGGAAGTTAGTGTTTTGAGCAACACCAGTTTTCAAGCAAAGCTTGGGAAAAGTCCCTTGAAACCCTTACAGTTTCTAAGTTTGAATAATGCAAAGTATCAAACTTGTATTTGCAGCCAGATAATTAATTGGTAAGGTTTTGTATTTAGGTTAGATGTATTTTTGGAAAGGCATATCCAAGAGTCTGGGCATATGGGTAGTTTATACTTATGTGTTTTTGTGAACACACCATATTTGACATAATATGGATAAACCATGAATGAAGTAAGTAAGAGGTGATATATATTTTGGGGCCCATTCACGTCTTCAAATTCATGAAGCCAAATTTACCCGCAATCCAGATTTTGTATGAGCATCCAAAGTGGGGCTTGTTTGGTGATTCATTGGTGCAAGGCCAAATTATATTTACCTCACATGTGGAGGATGTATTGGGGATCTGAAACATTCGTGGGGAGGAAGTGATTCAAAATTTGAGAAACCCCGGATGGTGGTCTAGGGCAAGATGAACTTATGGAATAGTGGAGATCCAATGGTCTAGGAATTTTACCAAGTGAAAAATACTAGCACACCCAACTTTTCCTCCAAAGTGGATAAAAAGAAAATTGTTGACTTGCATGAAGGGATTGGGCCCAGTGGGACCCATAAGCATGACTATGGCCACATTGATTCCACGTGGATATTGAAAGTGACGTGGAAACATCTTTTTGAGGTGATAAGGGTTAATTGGTCAAGTTTTAAAAGGGAATAACTTTCAATCTGTGAGTTGGATTGCGATAAAGTTTATATCACTAGAAAGCTCTTAATGAGCTGAATTGATTGTGTTGTCCAAATTTAATTGTGCAAAATTTGGTGAATAAGGATTTTTTGTAACCCCATCTTCATAGTGAGACAATGGAGGTCGATTTAGTTAAAAATATCACCTCCCATCAACCTAGAAATTATAAGGGGGTGGGAGGGAATGTTACATAGTGGTATTTGAGTGAAGGTTCTATACTGGACCCTTTAGAGAAAAAAATTGATTTCCATTACAATATGGAATACCACACTTTTTGGTATTTAAATATGATTGTTTGTTGTGTGTTCATTATTAAATATTAACAGACGAATGTGTGTTGTATGCATGATATCAGAATTGTGAAATGATAAAATGATTGGCATGGTATATTGGTGATATGATATTTTGTTTTCTAACTAGCATACTAACATGAGAATTGATGTTACAGACAAATTCACATTAATATTCTTATTGAAAATATGCCAAGGTGATGGGTAAATATGTTTATTCTTGTTTTGGTTTGGATAAAAATAATGTGTGTGCAATAGCACATAAGAAGACAACAAGTAGCAAGAAGAGAGTAAAGGAATGGGCCACAAAATGTCGCAGTACAACACTAATAAATCTCAATATTGTTAATAAGAAGATTCAATTGGAAAGAGGAGAGGGGAATGATCCCTTGACTAGATGTACACCCTTAGAAGTTTGAGGGTTGAGCTGCGTGTAAGATTGAAAATGAAAGGATTACTAGAGCTTAGAAGAAGCAGGTAGAGGTAAATGTAGTTATACTGCAGAGCCTATCATATTTTCAATGATAAAAGCAACATGAGCTAGGTTCTAGATACCTAGGAAAGTATAAGTATAGGAAGAGTCCATTAGGACTTGGGAAGCATGAATTGAGGACTAATGGTGTAGAAGATATTATATATAAGAAAAGGTATAAGCAGGAAAGTGAAGATACATTGAGAGGAGGAAATCCACTATGTACTGCAAATGGGGGAAAAAGAAGCCATGAGAAATGGTCAAGTGTTGCAACCAAGAAACACTATCAGTAGAAAAGGAAAGAGAAAGTTTTGATGCTAAAATAATTTATGAAGTAAAAACTCCTACATTTGATGAGAGGCAAAGAAGGCCGAGGAAGAAGAAGCATAGTTATTGGGAATGAAAAATTATTTCAGAGTGCATGATTACTTTGAGAATATGAAAGCAAGAGTAGTCATTTTCAACTTGAAAGGAAAAGATGATATCTAGTAGGAAGACCTAAGGAATGTTAAGAACAATTTTATTGAAGGGAGCTTAAGAGATATTTCTAGGAGAAGTACCTTTATGAAAGGTACTAAGATATAAAGGTTAAGGAATTTTATGAGCACAAATTAGGGAAATTAACAGTTGATGAGTGCAACAACATACTTTTGGAGTTGTTGAGATATGTGCCCTACATCAAGGATGAGAAGGTAAATATTAAAAGGCATCTTATTGGGTTTCCATAGGATTTCAGAGATAAAATAGAGCTTTATGAGCCAGAAACTCTAGAGGACACCATTTGAAAGATGAGGCATTGCTATGAACAATCCAAGAATAAGACTAACTCTTGAATTAATTAGAAAAGCCAAAGGTAAGTCTAACTTTATAGGAAAAGGCTAGAATACTACATGACACTATTCAAGAGGGAGTAATATAATGTTTACCACTCATATCAAGGGTGAGATTCAATATAAATCTACTAATGCTAGTAGAGGTTAGTTTTCTACGCCTGAAAGAGAGGAAGTTGAGGGTTCAGAAGAGGACCCATACAATGTTGGACATGTGGAGAAATAACTTACAAAGGGATTTCCCTCAACAATAGTAGAATGGTGAAAGGTTGTACAATGTGTAAGAATAAGAGAAAATGAAAAATGTAGCTCAAAATGTGCCATGAATCTATGTCACATCATACAACATGTAGGCCAATCACCAAGCATCAATGGTCAAGATGGAAGGTGTGGTTGATAGTAAAAATGTTTCAATTTTTATTGATTCAGGTTCTAATTTCAACTATATTAGTCTAACAAGTGTTCAAAAGTGTGCATTACAAAGAAATACCATGAGGAATCATGGTTATTTTAGCTAGCTACAGGAACCAAAAGGTGAATTACAGGCACAGTGAAATCATGCCCAATAATAATAAAGGACATGCACACGTCAAATGATTTTCATTTGTTACCATTGGGTATGTATGATGTGTTGGTTGGAACGACTAGAGGCCCACAAGACTAAAATTGACTAGTACAATAAATTTATAGAATGTCTTTGTGATGAAAGGGAAAGGGTGGCATTGCAACGAATAAGGAAACCTGTGACTATTCGAAAAATATTAATGTTTTAGATGAAGAGGTTTATGAGAAAATGACACCATTTATATTCTGTTCAAGTACCCAATGACTTAGAGGTTATTAGAGAAAAAATGGAAGAGTACACGCCATTAAAATAATTTAGTGATGTGTTTCCTGAGGAAATCCGAGGATTGCCGCCAAGGAGAGAAATTGATTTCTCAATTGAATTACTACCAGGATCAACACCAGTGTCAAGAGCTCCATATCACATGATCACACCATAGCCAGTGGAGCTAAAATTATAGTTAAAGGAGATACTAGAGAGGGGATACATCAAACCCAGTGTATCGACCTTGGGAGCTCAAGTACTATTTGTAAAGAAAGAGGATGATATATTGAGACTGTGCATTGATTACAAGTAATTAAATAAATCTACATTAATGAACAAGTATCATTTTCCTAGCATTGATGACTTGTTTATTAGCTAAGAGAAGATGTCGTATTTATGAAGATATACTTGAGGTCTAGGTACCATCAGGTACAAATTAAGGATGAAGATATCCACAAGATAACTTTCAGAACCAAGTATGGAAATTATGAATTTTTTGTGGTACTATTTGGAATCACTAATGATATAGCAACGTTTATTTGTTTGATAAACAACATTCTCAGTCCATATTTTGACAGGCTTGTGTTAGTATTTGTAGACAACATTTTGGTTTATTGTAGAACCAAGGATGAACATGATGAATGTTTGGAAATAATATCACACTTTCAGAGAGAACATAAAATTTATGCCAAAATCAGCAAATGTGATTTCTTCCAATCACAATATTGTGCTTGGGACACACTATTTCCAAGGAAGGAGTAGTAGTGCATCATGAGAAAATCAAAGCCATCATGGAGTGGCCTACTCCTCAGAATGTGGCAAAATTTAGATCCTCTATGGGATTGTTCAGGTATTACCAGAGGTTTATTTGGAGTTTATCAAAGATTGGGCATCTAATCACAACATCATAAAGGAAAGGAATTCAATTCCAATGGATATTAGAATATGTAACCAATTTTGAGCAATTAAAACATATGCTTACGCATGCACTAATACTAAAAATAAAAAACCTAGAAAAATATTATTTGTTTTGCATAGGTTCCTACAAGGAAGGGCTCATTGGTGTCCTAATGCAAGAAGGATAGGTGCTTTGTTACAAATAAAGGAATTTGAATGAGCACGAGAGAAATTATATCACTCATGATTTGGAGCTTGGAGCAATAGGGCATGCATTTAAAAAGTGGAGGCACTATTTGTTTGGAAAAAAAATTGTTTTAATGTTATATCATGGAGGGTTGAGGTATTTATTTGACCAACCCACGATGAGTGAAAGACATGCACGTTGGATAGCCTTGATCAATGAATTTTATATTGAAATAAAGTACACTGAAGGAAAGGAAAATAAAGTAGTAGATGCACTTAACAAGAGCCTACAAGTGGATCATGTGGAAACCATCGGTACTTTTGAAATTGATATCAAGGAATGGATGAAAGAGGTAATGCATTAGGATGAGAATTACTAGAAAGTGAAGGAAGACTTGCAACATGAGCCGAAGGGAGCATTGAGTAAGAATTACTCACTCACGGGTCATGGTACGCTGAAATTTAAAGGTAGATGGTACATACCTTGCATGGGTGACTTGAAGAAGCTCATATTTGGTGAGTTTCTTAAAATATGTGATTCAAGTCATCCTGGTTATCAAAAAATGATAACAACTATCACATTAGGGGAATTTGGAGGTCTAAAATGGGCCTCCTAAGAAAAATGTACAAAAATAAAATTTATAAGAACCAATAGGATTCAAGATGATCATGTCAACCATGGGGGATGATTCACCATTTTTGAAGTAAAAAAGTAAAAAAAATTAAAAAATAATAAAATAATAAAACAATTTCTTTCAACTCATATTTTCAACTTATCTCCCTAAGGTTTTACTCAAATTTAGAGTGAGATTACTCGTTGGATGAAAAATTTAATTCCTCATCCAAGGAGTACCCATGTTGCATACTTTTGATGGAACCTGCTACAGGAAAAACGAGAAATACATGAAAAAACATGATTGCAATCACGTTTTTCATGTACTTCTCATTTTTCATGTAGTAGGGTCCATCAAAAGTATGTAACATGGATACTCCTTGGATGAGGAAACAAATTCTACATCCAACAAATGTTGGTGCTTGAAATTTGAGTAAACCTATAGGGAGATAAGTTGAAAATATGAGTTTAAAAAATAGTTATTATTTTTTCCCTCTAAAATTTGATGATGTAATCTAATCTTATTTTATTATTTCCACTATTATTTTATAATTTCCTTAGGAGGCCCATTTTAAGCTCAAAATTCTCCTCATGAAAAATATGTACTATTGGTTGGGCATGAAAAAAGGTGTTGCCAAGTATATTTCTAGATGCTTGGAGTGTCAACAAGTGAAAGTGGAGTGTAGACATCTAGTGATATTTCTACAACCAATCCCGATTACTGAGTGGAAGTGGGAATTAATATCCATGGAATACATCATGGGATTAGCAAAGACATCTTGACATCATGATGCCATAATGGTGGTGGTGGACAAGATGAGTAAGGTAGCTCATTTTAGAGTTGTCAAATCCACCCACAAGGTAGTTGATATGATCATATTTTCATTAAATAAGTATTTAGATTGCATGGGTTTCCTAGGAAAATTATTTTAGATCAGGATTCTTAGTTTACCTCAAAGTTTTGGAAAGCGTCGTTTGCTAGTTTTGGAATAGAGTTACCATTCAATACAATGTATCATCCTCAAATGAATGGACATGATGAAAGAGTAAACAAGGTGTTGGAGGACATGCTAAGAATGTATATCAAGCATCAACCCAAGAGGTGGCAAGGGTTTCTATTGGCTTAGTGGTTATTGACCCAGGTTAAAAGTTAGTTGCGCCAAACAAATCCATACACTACTGGCCCTTTCGGCATCAATCTGTGTAATGTTGACTGAAGTCTCACCCAAAGCAGTATGGGGGGATGCCGGAACCAATTTTTCGCATCCAGAGATCAGTGCGATATCTTTTTATGACCTAGATCTAACTTCACACAGATCTCTAAGCCCTTAAGGCTTAGCATTGTATCTTCCCTCAATCAGCCTTCAAACCTCCATAAAGGTCTACGACTGGTTTTTACAGACCCTGAACAGGAAAATTAGCTACTTACGCACACCATAAATTACCCTTAAGTTAGTATTTACTCAGATCTACCTAAGTGTTCGATAACTTTAATAGAAAGTGTTATGATCTTCGCGTCATCACTTAACATTAATTGTGTTCAGATAATAATATGGATCAAGTAAATTTGTTCATCAATACATAATTATTTTATAAAGACATCATTTCATCACAGCATATATGGCAATCATACATGACATAAGTAAAGAGATAAAACACATGAATTTTTGCAATATTCTTATTTATTGATCTTCAGTATAGTTTTACAGACTCATTACTTCCCTGCGAACTCAGCTACAAAGACCTGCACACTCAGCTGCAGACACTACTCTAGTCCTCTGCGCACTCAACTGCAGAGCCTTTTTCCCCTCTAAGACCTACTTCTCTACGCTAGAATTCTTCGTTCATACCCATAGACAAAAACCATAGATCTACCTTAGAATCTCTAAGACACACCTATTTATGCAATCCCATGGTCTGCTAACCATGGGTAGATTTTCAAAAACTGACTCAAGTTTACATGAATAAGGGTAAAAACCCTTTTTGACTCTTAACTAACTTCGTGCTCCGTGTCCACAATTTGCAGAAGCTTAACATCTTTTTACATCAAAACTTGGGCTTTTGCCCCAAAATCGACCTAGGGGACCCCATCCCAATAGGCTCCTAACACAAAGGTCATGACTGTCCCTCGAGTCACTCAGCTGGTGTGGTTATCTTTCTGTGAAGATCACCCAGCTCCACCTGTATAACTACTACTTCAGCCGCGCTCTGCGTGGCTGCCTGCTTTACTTGTTCGACCAACTGCTCTACAGCTGGTCCTTCCCTAGCTTGCTTGATCTTCTGTTGTGTGAGCTGTAAGTTCATCAAATTTTCCTGTATGTTGGCTAAGACTTGGTAGGCTTTTTCCAACCAAGGACCCAACCATGCCTTAAGCACTGCCTCTTTTTTCTGTGTTTCTTCCTCTTATGCAAGGAGCTTCTTTACCTCCTGCAACTTGGCGAGGCACTACACGATAAAAATGGAGTGCACTGTCACCCTTACTTCATTGTACTGCTTCTGGAGCTCGCGGATCTCTGCATTCAATATCTACATGGTGGGATCTTTCTGTAGGGCTGTCACCACTTCCATGGCCTATTTGAATAAAGTAATGTAGTTAATGACCGTGACATCCATAGTAGCTATCCCTTCATTGACAGTAGTGCTACGTTGTTCCCTAACTTTGGGCGGAGTTGAAGGCTATTACTTAAGCTCTAGTTCTATGATTTTCATGTCGAGTTCAAATTGAACTCTTGCCACCTCTGCCTTCATCTTACGGATGCCCACAGCTAGCTTCCAAATCTTAGCCTCGAGCGGTGCCTTGTCAGGTAGGTGCAACTCTGGCACTATCTTGTATGCCTCTGCAACTGCTGCCGCCAGCTGGGTGCTCTGCGCCTGGATTGTATCCCTCTCCTTTAGGGCCTCCATCTTCTTGGAGAACATTTGTTCAATGTTCACCCTATACTCACTGATTAAACTGAGAGCGCGCTGCTCTTGAGCTCTCAATTCCACAATCACACCTGTCTGTAGTGCATGCAGATATTCATTGGGGAGTGCTACAATGTTGAGGCCAATGTTATTTAAGGTGCTAATGATGATATTATCATTGGCCGATTTTGCGCTCAGGGACCCTTTTGGCAGTGTGAGTGTCCTGAGATCCACTGTCCTGACAAGCTCTGCAACCTGACTTGTCCCTGGTGCCAGGCTCATCTATGCGTTGTTGACTTGTCCTGTGCCCACCTAAATTCTACTGGTTTGGATCTGCAGTTTGCGCATATCCTTCTGAATATTGCATAAAGACTACAAGTGCTGTTTCTCAAATTGCTGCAACAGTTTGACTGAAGAGTCATGCACTTTGTCCCCGATCTTGTCGAGATCGCCCTCTGTTAGTGTAATGGGATGCAACGGTGGCTTAGTTGCCTTTGTCTTCTTCTGGGGCCCCTCCTTTTGGTGTTATTTGTACCTCTTTATCCATAATGGAGTGCTCTGTCCCTCATCGCCTCCATCGCCCTGCACTAACTGCTCTTCCTCTTTAGTTTTGGGTGAAGGGAATTTACTGCTTCGCTCAGAGTTGTGCTGCTCCTGTTCAACCTGTTGTTTTGCAACACGATCCTTTTCTAGTCGGGCCTTCTCCTTGGCCTCCTTCCTTCATTTCGTGGCCAAATTATGTGCCACCTGCTTCGCTGCATCCTTCCTCTTTTTCTCTGCTAAACTATTTACACCTTTGCTTGTATCGGCAGCCAAGTCAGATGGAGAGTGCTAGTCTACTGGCCAGTGCTTGATTACTTCCTGAATCACGTCATCTGTGGCGAGATATGGTAGATCAAACCACTTCTATTGTGGATCCTTCTGTGTCGGGATATACACACGGTGGAAGTCTGCCTTGAATTCCGCATACTCTGACAACTATTCATACACGGTAGGGGACAACCACGGGCGCTAGTTGATGCCCATGCGAATGCTTGCCTCCATCAAAACCCAAAAAATCTTTGTTTCTGTGACCTGCACGGGATCCTTCATGGCCCAAAGGGAGGCAAACTATGCAACCTCTCGCAAACTTGTATCCAATGGAGGAAACTGACTGTCCTCTAGCAACTCCCAAGAAACCAACACAATGGAGAGCAGCAACCACGCGTAGTGGAAGGTCTTGCTCTCATCTTGAGCCTCACGACAATTCACAAGGAACTCGCTACATAAATAGTGTGAACTATTAAACTGTATGCCCTCCGTGTATTGTGCATCTAACGAGATCACAGGCATCGGAACCTTGTTCGTGCGACACTTCCTCATGACCTTTTCGGCTAGTATCTGGGTGGAAATTTTTACCACGGGGTTGTTGATGGATGTTATGGAGTACCTGCATGGCTTCTTAAGAAGCTCAAATTTCTTCTTCATCTTCTCTGTCAAGTCCTGCTCTCTTGTCTTTCTACAAAAATCCTTGGTCATATTCAAGCCTTCATGTGGCAGGAGTGTGATCATGTGGAGGAGCATGTCCATGACGGGGATAGGCATGCCAAGCCATAAGCACCCATCGTGCACCAAAGTCAGTAGCTTCTCTATATAGGTGTTATTTATGTTAGAGCGGTGGTAGTGGGGCACCCACAATAGGTTCAATAACCCATACTGCTCTACTCCACAAATCCATTGTACTGTCTCCAACACAGTGACACCAGAGTCTTTGCAATATACTCGCTTCATCTAATTCCTTGTCGCAAGGTGGGGGAACTTCTCGCTGTCAGCTAAGTCCCAATCCTCCATCTTTAGAAGGGGAACCCACACCAGGCGCATACCTTCGAAGGTTATCTTTTCAGGCAGCAGGGGCATATGAATGACGAATTTCTCTGTGATGGGGTCCTTGGTGACCTTCACCTTCCCTTTATGTGGAGAGATGTAGTTTGGAAACTTGGTGATGGGCTCCACACCCTCAGCATCTATATCTTTAATACCCTATTTGGCTTCCAAATCTATAATCTTCTCAAGTTTATTTTCCTTCTTGTGTCTGGGTAGCATAGTGCTTTCTAGGTGACTCACACACTAGCACCGACCTTTTCTGCTTGTCTTTCTTCAGCTTGTGGGTCTCACGCACTGGTGTAGGATCTGGTGTAAGCAACCTTAATGCCGTAGGAATAGGAGTGGGAGTCTCCATGCTCACAACTTCTATAGTAGCTCCTTTGGAGGCAACAGTTCCTTCAGCGCTTGCAGTCTCACCTGGTCCTGACATAGTGCTATAAATGAATTGTCGTGTTTCCTTGGGTAGATTATCAAACATGGAGCTTGCAACCAAATCTTTGAAAAATGTACAATTCATAAGTGATGAATAACACATCTAAAAAGCTCTAAGGGTGTAGAGTGTTCTCTGCTGGACTGGCACGCATAATTTATAGGAGATTTTGAACTCAAATCCGACCATTCCCCCCAAAATCTGTTCATTAATACTGATTTGGTGGTGGATCTCCAAATATTTCAGCCTTAAATTCTACCCACTCACTCCTATTAACTATCTCTTGGTTTTCAAATCATGAACATTGACTCTAACGGTCATTTTCTGGCTGTGCTGTGCGGTATCGCCCTCCATAGTGCAACTCCGTTCACGTGGCTTTTGGTACGGTGACATCACCCTGTTTCGCACAGCCCCCTATCACAGAGTCCCCAAAACCAGGTAGTGTAGTTTATAGTCCCGCGCTCCCTTACAATTTCCTAGAGCACTAAGACTGTTCGACCACCATATAGTCATTGAGCTGGATCTCCTGCACATGGCTTCAACCAGCTCCCATTCACCCTTCCGAGGAAAGGTTCTCTGTTCAACTTTGCAAGCTGAATCGCGCCCTCATTTGTGATTTCTCTAATGACATATGACCCCAACTAGTGCATCTCAAACTTCCCTAGAAACTTATCAAACTTACTATCATATAATAATACCAAATAATTTACCTTAAATATGTGTAGCTTGATGTGTTGATCGTGGCATGCTTTTTCACATTACTTTTGTGCTTGCTAATGAAATCCAACCAAGAATTTGTCCTCTTCAAGCTCCATTAATTTCGCAAGCTATTATTCCAAGGCTCAACTGTCCACCATCCTTGTGAAAGATGCTATGCATATACTAGGCACGATATATTCCATAGACATCACAACTTCTACACCATAGACCAACCAGAAAGGTGTCTGATCTGTTAATTTTTTGCAAGTAGTCTTGTATGTCTATAATACTGCTGGTACATAGATGTCCCAATCATTCCACTACATGTTGTAAATATTTATTAGCACATTCTCCAGTATCTTATTGAAGGCCTCAACTATTCCATTAGCTTGAGGATGATATAGTGTACTCTTCTGATGATAAACCTGGAACTCTTCGGTTAGTGCGCTTATCGTTTCATTGAGGAAGTGCGTGCCATGATCACTGACCAATAATTTTAGGTAACCAAACCTGGTTAACACGTACTCAAACAATAATTTAGCTGTTGTAGCCCCTTTATAATCCTTCACAGAATGTGCCTCCGCCCATCTAGTTAGATACTATGTCGTGGTGATGATATAGTGTGCACCTATTTTCTTGCCCGGGGGCTGAATTGGCCCTACAAAGTCAATAGCCCATTTCTCATATGGCTGTAGCTGTAATGACACCTGAGGATTCATAGGTAGCTCATCCCTTCATGATGGCCTGCTACTTGACATGCACCACACACCCTAAAATATGCTTTGGTATCCTTGTGTAATGTAGGCCACCACAACTTGGTGCTCAAAATCTTCTATGCCGTTGTCTTTCTCGTATAATTCCCTCCTGTAGCCCCTCCATGAGCCTCCACAAGGATACTGTTTCTTTCGAAATTGGGCACATACCGTCGGAGTATCTCGTTTGAACCCATCTTATATAAATATCCTACAATTGTTGAGAAATCAGTCGCGCGTACTAAAAAATCTTTCTTTTGCTGATTGGTGTAGCTTTCTGGAGCTCTCACTATGGTCAAAAAGTGGATAATATCTGCAAAGTGGTTGTCCGCTATGCGCACCGCAAAGAGATGCACGTCGGGCAACCCTTCCTCCAAATTAGTAGGCTCCTCCCCCATTTCAATTCGTGATAAATGGTCAGGTCCTGCATTCAACCTCCCTGGCTTCACAATTACCTCAAAGTCAAATTATTGAAACAACAAAAACCATCTGCATATCTTCCCCCCCAACATAGGCTTATTGACTAGGTACTTCAAGGCGGAGTGGTCTGTGTACATCTTGAAATGTCTACCCAATAGATAGTGTCTGAATTTTTGGAGTGCATACACCATAGCAAATCCTTCACACTATGTCATGGAGTATTTCTTCTCAGCCTTTGATAATTTCCTACTCGCAAAGGCTATAGGGTGATCAATCTCTCCTTCACCAACCTGTGTCAGCACTGCTCCCAATGCAATACATGAGGCATCAATGTGCACATGGAATTCCTTCTTCCAATCCGGGAAGACAAAGATCAATGTGGTGACCATATTTTCTTTCAATACATCCAAACTATGTTGAAATTCTTCATCCCAACAGAATGTAGCGTCCTTCTTTAATAGCTTCTCCATAGGCATGGTAATCAGAAGCCTTAATGAACTTTCGATAATACCCAGTATGGCCTAGCATTGCGCGCAACTGTTTGAAACTCCTTAGGGTCTCCAAATTGACTATTACCACGATCTTGGTAGGATCCACCATTAGTTATTTCTTGCATACCACATGACCCAACAAAATGCCAAAGGGGACGTAGAATAAGCACTTCTTTAGGTTCAACATGATTTGATATCTTCGGCATGTATCCAGCATTACTCGTAGACTAGTTGCGTGGTGCTTTACTAACCCAAACACCGTCCAGTCATCAAAATATACCTCCCAAAATTTGTGAATAAACTCTTTGAAAACTGTGATGACTTCGCTAGAGAATATCACCGCCACATTATTGAGTCCGAATGGCATCATCGTGTAATAAAAAACCCCCATTTTGTCACAAAGGTAGTTTTTCTCCTGTCTTCTAGTGTGATCTTAATCTGATGGTACCCAGAGAACCCATCAGTGAATGAGTAGGCCTCCTGCCCTCCAACATTTTCCAGCACCTCATCAATAAGCGACGTTGGGAAAGGATCATGGATGTAGGCCTCGTTAAGATTTCTTAGATCTAGCAATCAAATTCGTCCACTGGTTCAATAATACCTGCCATAAGCATCTTTTCCAATTCAAAGCAAACCTTTTCCTTGTATTTGGGATTAAGATGATATGGCCTTTGCTTGATGGGCTTCGAATCGAGTTTCAAAGTTATTTTTATCACACCCAAATCGCCTATGATGCCTTTCAAGTCCAAAATTTTATAAGAAAAAGATCCTGGTATTCACGGAGTAACTCAACAACTTTATCCATTATGGAATCATCCCAATAATCTCTGATCTTCACAAATTTTGGTTCTAAGTTAGTACCAATGTTTACTTGCCTAGTTTTAAACGGTGCGTGATATTCGATTTCTCTATCTGTGGACCTTCGACCTCACGATGGCCTTCTGTTTCTGGGATTTTAATATTCCTTGGATCCTCATTCTCCCCTTCAACAGTCACATTATAGAATTCCAATGCATGGTGCAACATTCTCATCATCCTCCTGTAATCGCGCCATTCATCAAAGATGTCTTTGTGTGTACCCCACCATCGAGTAGGTGTAGCGTACAGTGCTAAATCCATCGCTTGAAAGCAGTGATCCTCTAGGACTTCTCTTTCAAAAGCATTCAAAAACTTATCTACATTAGTTAAACCATCATAATAAGGTAAATTTCTTACCTCCGAAGACACACATTGCAATGATTTGGTCATCATGTTGCAGCACAGTGTAGATATTTTGTGCAGCCTATTTTGCCAATGTTCCAACTCTTCATCCTAATCCGAGGTATAGGAGCTTTCACAATCCCATGAAATTTGTCCATCAGCTATTGTATTAACTCAATCTTGGTCTTGCACTGTAATTTTTTAGATTTGATCCAAATCATCATCACCTTCCTCATAGTCGCAGACCAGTTCAGTATAGCTCAGTCCTTTTGCAAGGTCCAATGGTACTACAATGCGGAGAGATTTCCTTTCAAATGACATTGTCTACTTCTTCAAATTAATGACCCCATTCATGTCAATAGCCCAATAAATACCAAGGAGCACATGGTATGGATTATTGTCATCAACGATTTCTATTACTTCAAAATTAGCCAACGTGCTCGCACCTTCTATATCTATGGTCACTCCATGAAATTGTCCCATAGGGATAATCTTCTGTTGGTTCGGAATCCTCAACTAAATTGGAGACCACTGCAGTGCAAGCCTCCCCATTCTCTCCCATGGCTGTTTAGGAAAAATTTCGCATCAGATCCTAGATCCAAAATAACCCGGTCCATCTCATAGTCTCCTATTTGCATGGTGAGCCTCACCTCATGCCCTATCCTCGTATTATGTTTGCCAATCTTTCTGACTACGCGGTGTTCTTCAAGAGCTTTTTTCTTCCTAGTGCACTTATTTATCAGTTCTTGTAGCCCTTTCACAACCTTGATATCATGCAGTAGTTTCATACAAGTCTCCAAGAAGGTGGTAAGAACAGAGGGGTCAACCTCTGTAGGTGCACTAATTGCTGGTAGTTTGTCCTGACTTCCTGAGGTAGAGGCCTCATAAAAGATTTTATTTGCTTCCATAAATGTTTCCTTTACACGTTCGATATCAAACCAAACCTCATTTTATGGGGCCTTGCGGACCCACCCACTTTCTTCAGGTTGTTTTCTTTTATCATCACCAGTTGTTATTTTGCTTCGCAACACAATATTCACATTTCGATATTCCACTTGTGGCTTAGCCCTTATCATCTGTAAGTTTGGGTAGGATGCTGAGGCTGCGTGTTCTTCTCCTGCATCCTAGCTATCAACACAGGGCATTCTTCTATTGTGTGGTCAAACTGAGTGCAAAATTGACATGACAAGCATGTCTGACTCATACACTCCTGTGCATAGTGCCTTGGTGTTCCACAATTATAGAAAATGACCTGCCCATGACCTCTACCAGGTCCTCCTCCTCTGCGGCCTTGTCGACACCCCTGATATCCTCCATGTGTTGCCCCAATGCCCTGATCTGGAGGCTGAGTTTATGCTTGAATTCGATACATATGCATCCTTTCCATCATTAGTTCATAGCTATGGTAGTGGCACTCATCGTGGCCCACTGATTTGCAGAAATCACAAAACAATTGTTGTGGTGTTTGCACAATTTTTTGTAGCAAATGATAGTTATCCGTTACACATTTTCCAGCCACTTGAAAATTAACGCACCATAGTGTGGGCCCCATACTTGGTCCTATTGGAGCTTCGTGCCTCAGGGGCATCCCCCCCCCCTTGAGATATAATTATTGAAGACAGGGAAATTATCCGTATCATGCCCCTGACTCTTACACTTGAGGCACCAAACTTCTTCATGCACCTCTATCTTGGCCTCCTTTTTTTTTTCAAGCTCTGCAATTCCAAATAGAAGTTCTACAACTACGAGTGAATTTGTTGGACTCCCAAAGACACGTCCTAAATACGTGTTTCATGAAATTTCATCGTGATTTTTAGAGCTTTCGCCTGAGTTCCTATCTTTTGTTGTGATAAAGCAATCCTTAGGTGGGGTAGGAGCGAGGCTATAAACCACTCGTGGTGCTGACTATTTGTGAGATGCATATTAGCTTCACGGATCTCACACTTTAGTCTTTGATCTAGCTCCCAGGGCATCTCACTAGGCCTCATTGTGATTTCCTTAAATCCAATTACTGATTGCGAGTCAGACTCAGGCTTACCAAATTATTTGTTCAAAGCGGTCTGAGTATATGCTAATGATGCCAATGGATTATCAGTGTAGTACTTAACTTACCATGTCAGCGTGTGATCCTGCAGGGTGGTAACCAACTGCGCCTTGTTTATATTATCATCCATGATCTATTGTGTTGTCCACATAGCCTTCACAACAAACCAAAACTGATCCAGATTCTCACTTCCCAAGCCCTTGAAAGATGACAACTTCATGGTATTCGACATGTCGAGTGGTGGTGGTGGTAGAGGTGGAGTGGGCGAAGGTGTCGGTTGTGGAGGTGAAGGTGGAGGTGGTGTGGAAGGATGATGTATCCACAGAAAACCCTGGCTTATCAACTAGATAGTGCTTCATGACGCAATTTTCACCGCTCCTTTGTCGTCACTTGGAGGAGGTCAAATCAACTGGTTGTATTCAAGACTTTTTTTTTCTTGGTTTCTAAAGCTCCATCCACTTTGCTTAGATCCAAACATCAAGGCAATGACATAACCCATTTTTCACACAAGAGCATCTTAATCCAGGTATTCAAAGATCTCAAATACTTACCTCACTGTCCTTTGAAGAAGTTTCACTCTACTTCGCTGTAACTGACTAAGGTGTCAACCACGAACTCTATAACACATCCTCTTATAACTAGATCAAGCTAATGGTCAAAAACACACACTATCTTATCTTCAAAGGCTTCCAACCTTCACACTAGTTCTGAAGTCCACACTATTGGACCGTTAAGCCTCCACCTTCCTTGGTTGTCTGTCAATTTAGTTATCCATTCGTATAGTGCAGTCGGGAAGGTGCAGAAGAAAATTTCATTATTTCTGTGTACACATATCTATCTAACCACTGTTCTTTTGTTAGGTCTAGATTCCTATTCTCCTGCGCCACGAATTCATGGAATTTTCTATCCAACCACTTCTCAATTCCCTTCTTGGTCAGATTCCAATGATGCGACATCACACATCTCTTTATGCAAATCCTGGTCCTGTCAATAGAACCATTTGTTGGCTTAGTGGGTCTTGACCTAGGTTCAGAGTTAGTTGCACTAAACAAATACCTACACTACTAGCCCTTTTGGCATCAATCTGCGTAGCGTAGATTGAAGTCTCACCTGAAGCAGTAATGGGGGATACTGGAACCAAGTTTCCGCATCCAGAGATCAACGTGATGTCTTTTTATGACCTAGATCTACCTTTGCGCACAACTTTAAGCCCTTAAGGCTTAGCACTATATCTTCCCTCAATTGGCCTCCAGATCTCTGTGAAGGTCTATTATTGGTTTTTACGGGCCTTGAATAGGCAAGTTAGCTAATTATGTGCACCATAGATTACCATTAAGTCAATATTTACTTAGATCTACCTAAGTGTTCAATAACTTTAATAGAAAGTGTTATGATCTTCACGCAATCACTTAACATTGATTACATTCAGATAATAAGATGGATCAAGTAAATTCGCGCATCAATACATCATTATTTTATAAAGACATCATTTCATCACAGCATATATCGCAATCATACATGACATAAGTAAAGAGATAAAACATATGAATTTCTACAACGGTCTTCTTTATTGATCTTCAGTATAGGTTTACAGACTCAATACTTCCCTGCGCACTCAGCTGCAAGGGTCCACACACTCAGCTGCAAAAAGTACTTTAGTCCTATGTGCACTCAACTGTAGTGCCTTTTTCCCCTCTAAGACTTACTTCTCTGCGCTAGAATTATTCGTTCGTACCCATAGATAATAACAATAGATCTTCCTTAGACTCTCTAAGTCACACCTATTATACAATTCCATGGTCCACAAACCATGGGTAGATCTTCAAAAATAGACTCAAGTTTACATGAATGAGGGTAAAAACCATTTTTGACTCTTAACCAACTCCGCGCTCCCTACCCACAATTTGTGGAGGCTTTACATCTTTTTACATCAAAACTTTTGCTATTTCCCCAAAATTGACCCAGGGGACCCCATCCTAATAGTTTCTACCTTTGGTAGAATTTTCCTACAAAAATCGGTATCGAGAATCATTGAAGATAAGTCCTTTTGATGCTCTATATGGTAGAAAATGTAATACACCCATCAACTAGAGTGATCCAATGAAATGGGTTCTTCTTAGACCTAGTATGCTAAAGGAAATGCATCAGGAAGTGATTACTATCAAGAAAAGAAAATGAAAGTAGCTTAGGACATACATAAGAGATATGTATATTAGGAGAGAAAGCATAAGGAATTTCGAATATGTTTACTTTTGCATCAAACCAAGGAAGAGTTCACTGAGAATAGGATTGTGTGCTAAGATTGCCCCAATATTTTGTGGACCATTTCAAGTCTTAAAAAGAGTGTGTCCAGTGGATTATAGACTAACCTTGCCACCCACACTAAAATCCCATGATGTTTTCCATGGTTCTTTGCTTAAAAGGCATGTGCATGATGTTAATCATGTTGATAACTAGTCTATGATACAGGTGGAATATAGGGGACAAGTCCAACCAAAACCATAATGCATTCTAGATTGGAGACAAATCGTGCTGCATAATTGAGTAATCGAGCAGGTCAAGGTGAAGTGGAAGCACATTAGACCAGCTAAAGCCACTTGTGAGATGGATGATCAAATCATGGTATCTTACTCATTTTTGTTTACTATGTAAGAAAATTTAAAAAAGAGTTGTGTGTATGTAAATCTCGTTGTTGAATTTTGTGTTCTAGGTATAAAAACACCTAGGATAGTGTTCCTCTATGGGGGTGGGGTTTGTGACAACGATTTTTGTTACCCATCTTGTAAATGCCAATATGAATTGTAATTCATGAAAATAATGTGGAAATGTACATGATGACCGTTCTAAGGAGTGGACACAGATTTAGTGGTCCTGGGAGGAGTTGTTTGTGTTGAGTGTGAACCTAGGCCATTGTATTTATTTTTCCACCTACCTCCCAAATGAATTTATTGCTATGCTAGAGCAACCATTGAATGCGTGTACGGGTTTCCTAAGCAAAGGATGAGCCCATATAGTCCTTGATCTTCTAGAACATGTTGGTGTAGACAACACAAAAGGAGGAGATGCCAATCAAAAGATAGATAGGAGATGGTATGTAGGGAGATGCACAAAGATACATTTTAATGTTAGGGCAAGTATGCTGAGTTTCACAAGCATGGAATTTGAGAGATAATTGATAGAAAAAAGACACAACAAAGGTAGAATGCAATGTGTCTATGAAAAAGAATCCTAGTGGAAGAACAACATCCCCTAGCTCGCGATTTATGATTAGGAGAACATTCCTAGTTCTTTGTTTAGGCTAGTGGCATGTGCTTATGATTAGTTGGGTAGTGAAATTTCAATAGAGAAGTTGAATCGCTTGGTGCTTTTCTTGGGGTTGATAAGCCACTGGGGTGTTTAGTACAAGGTCAATAAACCACTTGGTAGGCTAAGAAACCTAGATGCCTACTGAAAGGAGCTAATAAAAAGCTATGTACTTGTATTAGGGATGATAAAAAAACTTATGTGATTACTCAGTAAGTTGAAAAACCACCTAGATAGGAGGCTCTTGACTCCTACAGTGCTTACCAAGAAACCCAATAGATAAACCACCTATATAGTGTGTTCATTCTCCTGGAATTATATATATCTCACTATGCCTTAGGTGAATCCCAATGATTAATTTATGATTGTAGTAGAGGGTCATTGTGGTGCTTAATGTTGGAGGTAGTTGATAAATGACCTAGATAGTGGAGTCCTCTCCATGATTATCTGTTGATTGGTGTTGGTGTGAATTACCTTGAGCAATTAACTCCTCATACTCTGATTCTGACTTGGTGGTGGTCAATTGCAAGAAATATTGTAGTGTAGCTAGCCTATGGATGGGTTGAGAGTTGAAGTAACTCCCTTAGTTTGCATTCATTTAACATTAATTAGATAAGTGTATTTAATTGTGCATATGTTACACAATGAATGATGAATGATGTTGTTATGTGTTATGACAATGAATGAATTAGCATTGATGATGGAGGAATGTGTTATTCCTATTTATTTACCATCACGTGTTTATGTGAATTTTCTTATGGTTATGGGGGACTTAATGATTCCTGTGGTTGCTGATACTTTCCTAAGTTGCAAGGCTACTTACATGACTATGTAAGATTTCTTGACGATCGCAGTTTAAAAATTATGGTTTGTGAATTCCATTATTTGGTATGCTATGAACGTCATGGATCTCTATTGCTTAAATATTTTGTCTGTCTACCTGGTAATGGATTGATAATGATGGAATGTATGATCTATCAATGGATATGATAGTATTGTGTGCGATCCATTATGAGGAATGATATGATGCCACTATAATTGAAATTATAGTGCAGTGTTGATATGTTTAATGTTTGGAACGTTGGTGTTGGAATGAGGGCTTCATTACTATTGAAGTTCGTTGATAAATCCTTCTAATAAATTTTTATTATTTTGTTGAATTTTGAAAATAAATCTGAAATTGCCTTTGAACATTTAGTAAAATTTGTTATGAACTTGTTGGCTACACTAATGTCACATGTTGTAATTTGAGATATATTTTTCTTGCTATCATCTCTTTGTTGTTCTAAGTCTATGATGCATAACTATCTTGGAGCTATTTGACCTAGATATTCAATATGTAGCATGCTGAAATATTTAACTAGTTCCATGATAGTATCCCATATATTTAAACATCATTGATTGTGCTTCATCAATCTAGTCATTGATATTCGTGCAAGTGTTGGTCTAGGTATCCATGATATTTATCATTGATACCCCTGGTTTTCAGTTTTTATTGGAATATTTTCAATTGGTGTTTTATTTTTCACTTCCTAAAGTTTAATTTGATCAAAATAATTTTGGACTTTCTTTTTTTCTTCAACCTGAATTTATTTTCTGTTAGAATTTTGAGAAAATCGTTATGATTTTGTTGGATTTCACTCAATAAGCTTGATATTTATTAATATGGCTTATGTGTTGAAAAAATCACAATAATCTCATTCATCTCTAAATTTTTCAACTCATGCCTCCAATAAATGGACTTGTTCTCGATGCCAATAATAAATTTCTTCAAGTGTGATATTGTGTTCCTTGTTAATAACCACTAGTTCCTCTAAATGTTTCTAATGTGATTGTTCTACTTGTTCTTTGTGTTGGATTTTTGGAAA
Source organism: Pinus taeda (assembly GCA_000404065.3). Taxonomy (NCBI): domain Eukaryota; kingdom Viridiplantae; phylum Streptophyta; class Pinopsida; order Pinales; family Pinaceae; genus Pinus; species Pinus taeda. The sequence goes on from APFE031670679.1 coordinate 153,750, forward strand.
TGCAAGTTGTATGGTATGTTTCTCCCTAAGTTGATTAACCTATTGTTGTTTCTCCTATGCTATTGTAGACCTATGATCTTTTAACATTTTTCAAGTAATGTTAATTGTTCCTTTAATTAATTTACTATCTCATTCATATTCCAAGCAATGAAATGATGAAATTCTCCCAAGGCCATTGTTCTTTCTTGAGTAGATTTATGTGGCTCTTATTATGCAACATTACAAATCAAATACTATTTGGACGACTCTTCTTCAAGAATTCCTACTTTTCTTTTCTTTTCCTTCCTTAATTATCCTTTTATTGGTACCATTGAAGAAATATTCACCCAAGGGCACATAGTTTTTCCTATTGGCTCCCATTGGTTTAGGTCAAGTACTATACACATTATAACTCCACTAAGTGTTTTTATTGGTGTAACTGAAAGGGAGGTTCATGTAATAATGATTTAAGACTATTTGGTTATAGGAATATGAATAGGATTTTCATTAGTCATGGTTACCTCTTTTGAACTTAGGTTTTAAACTCCAGCTTACTTTCCTTTTTAGAAGGGCTTTTGTCTAGGTTTCCTTGTTTTTCTCTATCCTGTGCATCCATTTACATGTATTGATTGTTTCCATTCCTATTTTGTCTAACATCCTCTATTCCCTATATTGATTCATCTTTATTCTAATCATAATTATGTGTACCTTGGATAGAGTCCCTCTTTTCTTATTCTTCATATTTGTTTCCTTGAATAGGATTTTCTTCTTAAATATAATTCACATTACTTTGTTCTTTACTTCAAAAATGACCTTTTCCTTTTATTTGAAAATTCCAACCACTGTTCCTTTTCATTGACATCTTCAATACCAAGAATTGTCCACAAAACCTCTTCATAATTTTATTCACCTTTAAAAATAACATCAAAAGGGAAATCCCCATTATTATATGACTTGGAAAATATTATCAATTTGCAATGGACATTTACAACATCTTTGAGATCATGCCTTTTAAAACTTGCATAGTATAACCAAATATCTTCCAACATTTCACCTATTTCCTTGCATGATTTAGAATTAATAATGTATACATGCCAAGTTTTAAGGGGAAATATGATCATAGCCACTTTCAATTGAAAATTAATGAGCAACTTATTCTAGTGGCTACTTTCTAGTAGGAAAATTATTTAGCTTGTCAGACACATATTTAAGAAACAAATGAGAGCTGATACATGACCAAATACTATAATTGAAGAGAAATTTCCATCTATATGATAATTTTCATATTTTAGACACAATAACATGATCTAAGTGTGAAAAAATATCAAATTGGCTTCTACAACATAAGACAGAAGAGATAATAAAATTGTTGAGAAAAATGACGAAATAACCAAAGATATGATTCAAATTACTCATGAAACTTTGATAAGATACTTTATTGAACATGAATACAACAAATAGACTTTGCAAGAGAGAAATTCATTTCAAATTAGGATTAGGTTTCATTATGCATGCACTGAATTAACTAGTTAGTATTCCTAAAATAGTTAAGAAGCCAAAAATGGAGTGGCAGACCCTACAATAGAAAAATATCTAATGATAGGGTTAACTACAAGGAAGTGAAGTTAAAAATTAGCTAGAACTGATGTAGTAATCCTTACATTCAATAAATACTTGATCCATTTTGGATCTCCATATTATTTGTCATCCATATTGATGCTTTTAGAGTGGAAACATGAAATAATTGACTTACAAAAGAGATTTTATCAGTGGGATCTAGTTCGGAGAATTAGGGTCTGAAACCTTATGGAGCTATTTTGAAGTATTGTTTTTGTTTGTTTTTCAATTTTTCTGTGATTCCAAACTTGACATGTGGCTTGAGGAGTTGTGACCCAGGGGAATCTAATTTGTTAAAGTCACCCAGGGATCGCACCCGCCCTGGGCTACACCAGCCCTAAGCTGACTATATTTTTTAGCATGTCTCCTCCCCCTAGCACAGGGCACAACCACCCCCCATGAGGTTTGATCTTAGGTCAACTTGCTAACGAGGTCCATCCTCAATTGGTTGTTCTAGTGGGACTTGACACGACTAGTTTGAAGTATTAAATGAAAAAAATTAGTGTAAAAATTTCCTTCCTAAGTGCTAGACCCTATGAGGCTATTGTATAGTTAGATACATTTCCAACCATATAAGAAGTATGAAAATAAAATTTTGGATGCAAAAGTTATGCCTCCTAGAAGTTGAATTATCATTATTGACAACCATAATTCGAGAGGATGTTATGCCAACCCCATTACTCATGGAGAAAAAGGCTAGCCACATGGAGATTATGAGGACTCTAGAAGGGTCAAAGTTGTAATTCTAATTGGGAGTTGAATATGTCAAACTTAATCCCTAGTTGGCTATAAAGTTGTGTTATAACTTCATCACTAGGAGGAAAGGGGGTTCCATTCTATTAGAGTGCATTTTGTCCCATAATAGAGTATAATAGCTAAAAGTGGAGAGAGAGAGAGAGAGAGGTTAATGGAGGGAGCTTATATTATGTATTAGCCCATAGGCCACAAATTTAAGGTAACTCCATAGAGAGAACCTTCTCATTTGACTTATTATTATTTCCATTCCAAACAAAGGATAGAAAAACAACCAAACCTTGTAGCCGAGTTTTCTCCTGAAAGGGTTTCCTAGAACATATATTGGTGTTCATTGTGATTGGTGTGTGTTTGTATTTCACTATTATTTATTTTGCACATTTTATCTATTGCATACACAAAAACAAAAGTAGTAATAAAAAATATAGAATCTATAATAATTAACCCTTCATAGTACAGGTTCCAGTTTATTTCAATAGATATGTTATGGAAAACTATCTAGTGGAATATCCATGATAATTTACAAATCACTATGCATGCAAACTCCAAAAATAAGACTGAAACCCAATAGATAAGGTAGGTAGTTGGGTGGATAAGGTAATCTCACAAAATAAGAGAGATAATTTGTAATAGGAACCTTAGGATAAGGTAATACATAATAATGGAAAGGAAATCACCATGTCATAGCCTAGTCAGTGCCCAATCACCACCATGTACCATCCTAGTGCCATGCCCTACTAAAAATATACTTTGTAAACATAGAAAATTTTAACAATATGTGATGATCCCAAATTAACAAAGTTAGCAACTTAATGAAAAATTTATCGAGTTCTTATTTTTTTAGAGGTTGCATTTAGTGATGATTTTTATGCTCATTTTGAAAAGTGGTGATGCAACATAAGCTTCTTTTGAAGGGTCAAAATTCCAACATTTTTCAACCATGGCATTAAAAAGAAAATATCATGAATATGAAAAACATGAAAAAATACCCTTAAATGTAGAAGCGTTGATGCAACATCACCTTTTTTTAGGGTTAAAATTCCAACATTTTCCAACTACGGAATTTTCCAAATATCATTGAAAAACCTTAAATATCAACATAAAAATTGGAGAGTGGTTCAACATAGAGTAATTTATTTTAATATAAGTTCAAATTTCTAGCTCATTTGAAATTTTACCATAAGACCATTTGACCCCCTTTCAAATGGGGCATTAAAACTACAACATTTTTTAAACTGGTCTATAAAATCATCACTTGGGTGGACAAATCTTAACAAGAACAACATAATCAAATTATCGATTATAATATATATATATAATATATTATTATATATATATAATATATATATACAATAGATAAAAATAAGATTAAATATTTAAAAAGGCACAACTTTTCCAATATATATATATATATATATTAAAAAATAAGATTAATATTTATAAAAGGCACACCTTTTCCAAATATATTTAAAAAACAATAACAAAAGAAAATGTAAAGAAATTTATTTTAAAAATAAAAAAAATAAATACTAGAATAATAATATATATATATATAATATATATATATATATAATTATTGAAAAAATGAAATGAAAAACTATAGTAAAATTAAAGTTTTTTTCCACCTTTGGTTTTTTTAACTCTGAGGATTAGCTTAATTGGGTCAAGTTTTGGGTTGCTAAAAACACTTGCTAAATAGAAGGTCATGTGGTCAATTATCCTCGATGCCTTTGGGCTTAGGCTATGCTAATAAACCTGTGAGAAGTGATCCCTTTGGGTGGATCTCTTTAGATATTTCTTCAAAGAAAAACAAATTAAAGTTTCAAAAAAAAATTTGAGCAAAGAAAAAAATCAAAAAGAAAAAATTAAAAAGAGAAAAAAATAAAAGTAAGCCAAAAATCAACATTATATCTCTCTATATATAATTTTAATTCTTTTGTTTTTAGTTTTATGTTTTTTCAAAATTTTTAATTGTTTGGTATAAATATTTTAATTTAGTTTTTCAACCCCACATATATAGAAAAATTAATATAAAATACTTAGCCTTATAAGGCTTGCATGTTAGTGTTTGTTTATTAGCGAGAAGCATTATAATTAATTAAATTAAATTAATTATAATATATATATATAAAATAATAATATATATATATATATATATATAATATATATATATTTGTTTTTTTTGTTTTGAATTTTTCCCAATTAAATCTACATGTATATAGTTTTTTGTTTTTAAATGTTTAATTCTTTTGTTTTTTAGTTTTATTTTCTTCAAATTTTTTAATTGGTTCGCATAGTAATTCTATTTAGTTTTTTTCCACCCCACACACATGGAAAAATTAAATAAAAAAAATTATCTCATAAGGTTTGAGGGTTTGCGTTGTTATTAGCTAAGAGTGTTATGTTTTTTTTACATTTTCAAAAAGTACATATATAAAAACTTGTTAAGGTTTCCACTATCCACAATTTTCATATAAAGTCTTTTATGAATTTTCCTTCTTCAATATTATATACAAAGGATTGTCTTGAATCAAAAAGTGATTGTCTATTATGAACATGTAGGAATATTGTCTAACATATTATTTATAGAAAAAAGTATCATTAATAGTAAAAACTAATGGTACTTTCATTAGTTATTCCCAAGGGTTGAGAGAAAATACAAGCAATGGTCTTCCTTAAATTTTGTAATCTACTAGTTACTTTTGTTTAGCAACAACCCACTTTCTGAACATTTATTGGATTTAGAATTTCTATTTCTTTCGATGTGGGGAAAAGAGACAGAGGTAAGGTAGTGTTGGAAATGAACTTTTGGTAGATTGGTAGCAAAGTATAGTTCCTTAGCCCAGAAATAACATTCATCTAATCAATTACTAATTTTGAATCGCCATAAATATGTAGTGAATTTATGTTATTATAAAGTGCTAGATGTATTAATATTTTGAGAGTGAATAATTCAACATAATTTTTTGAGGCCTACCCAATATTGCAAGATATTGAGAGATAGTGAGATTGATATATGTATATGAAACCACAAACTCCCCCAATTGGTGGGTGGACTGAGAAGCTTCATTAAAAACACCCTATATCATGTCCTTTTGAATTTCAATTTCATAAGTTTGATCAACAAAGGGAGTGTTTTTATTGAAGAGAGATGCAATCTTGAAGTGCCAAATCTTGCACAACCATACAATGATAATAATGTCCCTAATTAACAAAGATATCATGGTTCATTTCAAACTATATGCCCCATGCGATAACCATATAGAGGGATTTTATTTTCTTTTATGTTTGTATTGTATCCATGTTTTTAGAAATTCTTCTAATATAGCACCTTTCCTAGTACATGTTGGTCCCTCTAGAAGTTCTATTTATTTTCATATTACCGAAGTGAAAGGGTAATAGATAGGAAGATGGGAAATCGATTTAGAGTTTTCCAAATAGAGTGGACACCTACTAGGTCCTTTGAAATATGTTTTTTGAAGATTATCCCATGTTTCCACTTTATTTTTTAATATGAGCCACATGGAAAATTTTGATTTTGGTGGGCATTTGAATTTTTGTAATTTCCCCCCCACCAAGCGGCTTCTAGGGGCCTAGAAATTTATTCAAGATATTGGTAACCATTTTTTGGAGAAAATTCCCAAGGGATTGGGAGACTAAATTAGATGATCATCATCCTCAAATATTGTGATCAGATAAAGAATTAATGAGTTTGTGTAATTCTCCCATACTTTGATCCAATTTCCCTCAATATTTATTTTGGCTATTGACCTCTAGCCTTGAGTTCCATTAGCAAAGTTCCTAATTGCGATCTAATTTACGATATACTACCCCTTCTCATTTAGTTTTTGTATTAATGGTTCAAGAATAATTTAGTTATTTTGATTCCCTATTGATATTTCCTTTCCAATTAGAATGTTTGATCCATTTTCCAATTAAGCCCACTCCAAAAATTAAGAAAGATTAAAGAATTTCCTTCCAATTCTTGATCCATTTTGCTTTCTCTTAACTAGAAGTCTAATCCAATCTAGAAGAGCATTTAAAGAAATGCATTTTTGGAGCATAAATTGTGCTCATAGACCATTTCCCTATATAAGTTTCCATACATTCTTTGTTTCCAATGCTTTTGAGAAGCAGACTAAGTTTTTTAAGCCCCACTGTCCCCGTGATATTGGAAGTGTAATGGATGACCAAGCAGTCAGGTAAAAAGGTATTTTCTCCATTTTACTATCCCATAAGAACCGAATAGTTAACTATTTTATATAATGAATAATTCAAATGGGAATCATATATAAGGATGTCAAGTAAAATGGGATTGCCTTTATAAACACTTTACACAACACCAATCTTCTAGCTCTAGATAACCACCTATTGCACTAGGATTTGATTTGAGTTTCATTTTTTTCTAGGAGCCAAGAGAAATCTTCCTTGGCATAATTTTTTGGCTTTGAGTGAAAGCCCAAATATTTGAATGAGCCTCCCATATTTTTTGGAAGTTTTTCCAACACTCTGTTTATTCCTCCTTTTTGACTTTAGATAGGCCATCCTAAAACATATAATTTTTTTTAGTTAATTAAAATTCCTTTTGTAGGTGATAAAAGTTCCAAAATATATTTTATGATATAAATTTTATAAGTATCCATTTAATAAAATAAGAATGTCATTTACATATTATTTTTTAACAGTAATGAAAATTTATGGAGAGTCAGATAACTTCGATAATTCGACTGCCACTATTAAACCAGATACAAATATTTCATAAATGCCACTAACAGATGAGATACAACTTGTCTCTAGAGAATTGAACCCGTCTAGTTAGGAAAATAAACTTTTCACCAAACCACTTGAGCTAAGATCCTTTGATGAATTTAATCTACATACAATAAATGTGAAAGGGAACAATGATGAGAAATGTTTATCCCATAAAGAACATTTATCACTTTTGGATCAAGGATAGCCCTACTCAACCCTTCTACCACCAATACAAAGAGTAAAGGGGAGGGGTGGAACCATTGTTTAAGTCCTCTTTTAGGAGAGAAAAAATGGGAGGTTAAGCCATTAATGAGGATACCTAATAATGTCATACTAATACAACTATAAATCTAATTCTCAAATTGGTGGTGGATCCCAAGGTGTATAAGGAGTAGTATGATGTAAATCTAATATAGTCTATCAAATAATTTTGATAGGCAAACTTTATATCTTATTTTTTTTCTATTTTTTGTATGAATGGAGGGGAGTCCTTCTTGAGCAAGGCTAATGGCTTCACAAATCTGTCTTCCTTTGATAAACCCAAGTCACTCCATGGAGATAAGGTCATATAGTGAATGAATTAGTCTCACTATAATAATCTTTGAAATACTTTCATATGTGGTATTGCAGAGGGGGATTGGTTGAAAGTGCTCAAAGGAGAAAGGGTTGTTCTTTTAGGGATGAGGGCTAGGAAGGTGGTATTAAAAGTAGTTAGTATTTTTTCATGCTAGCTTGATTATTCAATAAATCCAAGGAGGTCCATTCCAATGAAGTTATAGCATTATAAATAGAACTCAATCATGAAGCCATCCAACCTAGGAATTGTATTTCTAGAAGATATTCAATACTTTTTCCAACTTACAATTTGTGACTCCAACCAAAAGTGATTGGTTTCCTTCTTCATAAATAAACCTCGAGAAGATAATGAAACTCTTAAAACTTTGTCAATATTTTCTTGATGTCCCCTTATGAAAAGTTGACTAAAGTGATTACATCCCTTCTTAACAATTTATCTAAATGAGGAACCTTCTAACCATACAACTTGGAGATTTCAAAGATCAAGTTTGATTCCTTCCTATAATTCTCAATTGTATTTTCATTCCTAGCATACAACAAGAGATCCCTACTTTTAAACCTCCATTCCTTTTCTTTTTCTAGAAGTGTGGAGTTTCTTTTACTTTATATATTATTTATGGATGATTTAATAGAGTTTGTGATTGAGGAGATATTGGAAGTGTATAATAAGGCTTGAAGCTACTGCTCAATCTCCATTAGAGCTTTTATATCTTACTCCCTTTTCCTTCTTTCCCATGGGGAGATAACCACTTTTGCATTTTTAAGGTTCTTTTGAAATTCGATAGGAGGAAAATATTTAGAAGCTGGGTTATAAGGGAACCATCCATTTTTAATGTCATATAGAAGCAAATTATTTTATTTTTATTTTATATGTGACTAGAAGAATCTGCATCGAGGCTAGTCTCATACTTGCATGACACGGGGTCAACTCCAATCGCTGCCACCATAAACTCTAGGTGTGTATGTACGCCCCTTTCTACATGCATAGGGTGGATTGTAGGGATTTGAACACCAGACCTGCTTGGACATAATACACCATTTACACATCCATTACTAACTAAGCTACTCTTGAGGGGAAAATCCATGAGAGATTGATCCTCAAGCCAATGAGGATTTAGTGTAGAAATTTGAATAATATAACACTTATTCACAGAGATTATCCTGATTATACACTATTTTCAGAATGCATGCATAATACATAACCTCCTCTACCATTGATCATCAATTTGCAGAATTAAAAAAACAATCGCATGCGCACAT